>VOCS01065155.1:0-10668 GCA_007922155.1 Mesoclemmys tuberculata | reverse complement strand
CTCTGATACAGAAACTTCTCACCCCATCTAGGAATAAGTTTCCCTTCACATTCCATTCCCGCCTATGTCCTAGGCAAAATACCTTATCTTATTATTGTCAAATATTCAAGGTTAAACATCTGACACTGAAACATTTATTCTAGGCTGAACATTCTATCTCAGGGTCTGTTAGCCATATTACAAACTTGACCAAGGTGAGAAATGGAGACTTCATCTTCTATTTCCTCCACAGTCCCCCCCCTTTGTTCCTATTAGTTTAACTACTAGGAACACAATCATGATACATTCTTTCATTGCCCATGCCAATATTCCAGTACCGTATTGACCTTTGCAACATCTGTCTCCTAGGGGGCTTAAACCTTACTTGCTGAAATAATGAACAGCAACATTGCATACAATAAAACATTAGCATTAATATTATCATAAAAACTACTACACCCATAAGCAAACTTTTAAGCCACGATAAATCTGGTAACTGGGATGTCAGCATATTCCAAATAAGTGACCATGAAATATCAATGCCAGGCAGTGGCATTGAAAGGTTAGCAAATTCATGAAAAAATCTGCTTACATTCCAAATTTTGTGTACATCCATCTCAATTTGACCTGATTCATTTTTATAAAAACATCAGGTTTGATTCAACATTACACAAACTTCTCCTTGTCGAGTCAATAATTGATCTAGGGCTAACCTATTCTAAATATTCATTTGTGCCAGTGATTCAATTTCAGCCTGTAATTTTAGGATAGCTTCTCCAATTATATTGGCAAATATCTCAAATTCAGCTGAAAAATTTCTTAGTGCAAATCACCCACTCTTTGCCAGGGCCAAAACATTCTCCATCCTCTCCAGAACGCTGAAGAGTGTTCAGTTAATGTGTTGTAATAATGAGCCTCCTGGGTGGGCGTAAAACTCCTCTTAGGCTGGTGGTTATACACAACCTCATAGAGAGGAACCAGGTGCAGACCTCCAAGCCAAAGATATACCAGGGTACATCTTCCCCTCCACCTTGGTAGTAAAGTTTTTCCCGCCCGTTTTCCACATGCCCACCATACACCTTCCTCTATTAGAGTAACTCCTTTACAACTATTGGAATGGGCTTGGTATAGCACATGTAGCATAGTTTTAGCCCATGCAGCCCAGGATCTATTTGCATATTGATTGAAGGTAGCAGCATCTTGAATTATCCAGATCTCTCCTCTTAACCGGTCATTTTAATATAAATTGGCAGCTTCAGCCACCATTTGTGGGTCTTATTACGCTTAATTCCTCGGGTGGCACAATTATAAATTTTCTCATTCAGTTGAGTGGCATTCAATCCCTGTTTCTATATTATAGTTTTACTTACTTTTCCCCTTTCTACCATAGGCAGATGGACAATGTATTTGCATTTTGAATATTTCCCTACATTCCTTACTTCACAAGTAACATTTAACCAGGGTTTGTCTGATTCTGTTACCGGTACAGGTTGTGTCCACTGCACGCATATTGTTGCTGCTGGTTTCCTTCCTGGGAGAGTTAAGTCTCTGGGATCAGCCCTCATTCCCCACTGGTGTTCTTTCCCTATTACTGTTCCCATGGGATTAGTCCAGGCCAAGTTTTCCCATTCATTAACTGACACAGGAATTGGCATCAAGGGTATTCCTTCCCGATGATGGGTTGCCATAAAGGAGCATACCCAACAATCCTTGACCTCCCAGGATGCAGTTAAATTCCTTATCAGTGTATAAAAGGAATTGACTCTAAAATCTGCATTACCCCTATTTAAGCCAATTATAAACATCATTAGGAATAACATCCATCTTCTACACTATTTCCAGGACAATGTATCCTTTCAATATAACAAACACACAACAAAATAATCAAAAAAATAATTAAAATTATTATAAAAATAATGAAGTCCATTAGTTCTTCTTTCCTGGTGCACTCTTGACTCTGTCGACCGTCTGCTTCAGAGCAACCACAGGGGATTGCCCGTGGTTCTTCACTCCTCCACGTCTGCTTCTGGGACCTTGGTCCAGCGGAGCTCCCCTGTTGCACCTGGAAAGCTGCTTCTTTTGAGGATTAGCATCAGATGGTTGTACTTTCTTTAGATGACTATAGTGGTACCAGGCTTCTTTTCCTTGTAGTTATGCAGCAGTGTAAGTAGTTAACAGCATCTGGTATGGACTGTCCCACTTTGGCTCTAGGCAAATCTTGCATGAAAATTTTTTCAACAGCACCCAATTTCCCAGCTGGCTATCATGTACAGCTACATCTAAAGGAATTCTCTGAGCATCTCCGAAAAACTTAAAAATAGCTGTAAGTGTCTTTTGTAATTTCATAATATAAGCAACTAATTCCTCAACGCCCCCCATGAGACTGGCGTATGCAGGTGTTAGGCTTCCCCCCAGCTGAAACGGTCTCCCAAAAAGAACTTCATAGGGAGATAAATTTATCTTTCTGATTGGCATAATCCTTAAGTGCATTAAAGCTAATGGTAACGCATACACCCAACGCAGAACTTGATCAGCTATCCCCCCTTTGCACACATGGCCACTTTGTTTAGGCACAAGAGTCCTAGGGGCCATAGGCTTGAAGAAGATAAAAAAGAATAGTGTGTACTGTACATATGTAGAAGTAAGAGGAAGGGAAGAAACAGCACTAAGGAAAATGACCAGGAAAAGGTATATTTTTACATAACTAGGAACAAAAGGTGAATGTTTTGTGACAGGTAATATCCATTGACAATAATGTTTCTGCAAGTAAGGAAACTGAGAGTCTCTCTCTCTCTGCACCTCGTTTTCTGTTTTGTACGTGTGGTTGAGACCTTCATTGCCAATTATCAGCCTTGAACAGGTTGTTTTATATCAATTGTAAACTGTTGGGAAATATTAGTGAAACAGTAACAAACACTAAACTGTAGTGAAACTAGTGAGCTTTATATATATATATAGATATAGATATATATTTAGATATAGATTTATATACACACACAGACACAGCCATTCTCTACAAGTCACTTCTATTTCTTTCTTTATTGCAGATGGGCTTCTGCTCCGTGTAATACCACAGGCTCCGAAGGCTTTACATAGCTCAATGTGTGGGTGAGATGCATCAGACTCCCTCTCAATATCTTAACTTAGAAAAGAAGAAATGAATCTTGCAAATGATGGTGCAACATCCAGAGCCATGTTTGACTGGGACTATGTTCTGTGGGAAGTTCGTTTGAAGTTACTAGCAGCTGGTTTTTTTATCTACCTGGGTGTGTTTCTTCTAGTGCACTGGCTGTCCTCATGGATCAGTACCACTTATTGCACTTTGTCAAGAAAGCACAAGGTCTTCTGGAGTATGTCTGTCACACGTGGCCTGTTTGGAGTTCAGAGTTGTGCAGCTGGCTTGTGGGCCTTGCTCATAGATCCAGTTTTTCAAGCTGACCAAGTGTATTCACAGCAAAAGTGGAGCTGGTTTAATTGCTTAATAGCCACTGGCTTTTTCTTACTTGAGAATGTAGTTGTTCATGTGTCTAATATTGTTTTCAGGATATTTGATGTGTTTGTGGTAACTCATCATTTATTTTCCTTTGGTGTGCTTTTTGGTGTGATAACTAATGTAAAGGCTGGACACTATCTACCCCTGATGGGACTGCTACTTGAGATGATCACTCTATCATCCTGCATATCCTATATACTTTCAAAGGTAAGAACTTGCTGTCTTAATTATCGCGATAAACATTTCCATTATAAATCTAATGTTGTCTGCTCCTCAGAAAAAATCTCCAAAGAAATATTGGTCTCCAAATTGGGAGATTAGTTCTGGGGTCAGGGAATTATGTTTCTTAAACTTGAAGTGAATTGGCCATAAGTATCCTAAATTGTAATGCCCATAAATGTCCAATTTTTCATTTTTTTTACCCATTTTTGTAGCAAAGAAACAAAAAGGAAATATTTTTAAAAATGAATTTATATACTCACTAGTTGGGATATAGTATGCTGGATGAAAGACTAAAATTATTTTTAAAAGTTTTTTTTTTTTAAGACTGAAAATAGTAACATGAGAATAGGTCAACAGTTCCAGTTCTAACATTAATATAGACCATTCAGTTTCTGCTGCAGACTAAAGGTATGGCCAGGAGTGTTCACATGTCTTAGAGTTCACGTACATTATGTATATTCTGTGGATGCAGAGAGGGAGAACAGCCTTGAAGAGATCAGCGATGCTTGTAGGGAGAGAAAAAATCAGTCCTGTTTCCCAAATCTTAATCAATTCCAAGCAGTATGTCAGAGTGGTTTAAGCTTCAATTCTAGAATATCTGGATTCTTTAGAACGACAGCAACAAGCCCTGATAGGATCATCTCATCCCTTCTGTAATGCTTTTAATAAGCACTTAAACATGGAGGTTCTGTCTGTGTGTGTAGATGCTAGAGCAGGCAGAGAGTCATGGTTTGCCTGGGTAGTGTTGACCAAAACTTCCTAGACCCTACTAATCCCCCTACACTTTTGTGACATATGCTTTGTTTTGATCCAAATGCTGGATAGAGGAAGTGATGCTGTATGCACATAGTTTTCAAAGTGGTTTAGAATTCTGCTCGACGAAAGGTGCTATAGAAATGTGCAATCTGTTAGCGCTCAAGAGAAAAAATGACGGAGAGAATGCTTATCTGGCTGTTTACACTAAACACAACAGGAAAGATAAATGCGTATCTTATTTATAGAAAACATTAACTGCCTTATCTTGAAGCTGGAATCTCATTTCTCTTTTTTGTTGTTTTCTCTTCCAGATTGGCTGGGCTAATACTCATTTTTGGAAAGTAAACCAGTGGGTACATGTTCACATAGAGCACTGCCGCATGGTCCTTACTTACCACATGTGGTGGGTGTGTATTTCCAACTGGAATGATGTGGTGGAAAATCTGGGACTTCCATGTTTTATTGTATTTTTCATGGGGTTAAGTACACTAACATTAATACTTAATCCATACTGGACATACAAATCAACTCAGCAGCTCTTTGATCCTGTTGACAAGATCTTTTCAAATATAGAAGTGAAAAATGGATCCTCTGGAAAATTAGATAGTGAAACATTCCAAAAGAAGAGGATCTAGTGCTGCAACAACTGTTATAACACTAAAATATGGATAGAATAACATGGAGCAGGTTCACCACAGACTCCAAGAAAATAGAATTGCTTACAAGAAGTCCATGCCTTTGTCGATTGCTCTAGGTGCACTATACTCATTTATCAAAAGAGTTTTAAATGTGTTGCTGTCCATATTTAATCCTTTCTCACACACACAGACACAAGATCTTTGATTTAGTCAGGATTCATGCCAGAAATTTTAGTCTTGGGGGGGATGGGGATTGGCAAAGTAGTGATAGAAAGGTAAGAGAAAGTGTCATTTGATTCGTGAAAATCTAAAGAATCATAATTTCAGTGGTGTCACCTTCTGCAGCATGGCAGGGGGTCTCACTGCCTCCCAGCTCACCCACGCCTCAGGTTCTGAGGTTGGTGAAATTTTTGATAATACAACTTTGTCAAGTTGGGTATTATTTAAATGTCCTTTCTCCCATGAACACAATGGTACCAAACATGAAAAACCCAAAACAATTATGTAGATATATATTTGAGAAAATATTGAAATATGAACTTTTTCAATTACTGTTCAACTCAGGTATGCATTGCTTACATGAAAAACACATTGACTTGTAGGATTACCAAAGAATTTAGCCTTGGCATGTGGGATTGAAAACAAAGCACATCTGTGTCCTCTCTATCTAGGGCTCCAGTGCTAGACATGTTATCCTCACCCTGCCCCCCGCATCTATGTCGATGTAAGCCAGACAGCTGGACAGATGTTTGCAGGGTAGTGTGCATCTGGTCTTTGTGCATGAGCTTTTGATTAGTTGAAGGATTGATATGGTCGCATGTGGCATTTCATGAATAATTGGTGTGATTAGTTCATCCTCCAAGACCTATCTGTTCGCACTAGAGCACATCCAAACCTACCCACCTCTATCATCCCAGAGCCATTTCACTGGTTGATGATTTTCCCTTTTGATAGGAAATATAAATGCATCCGTTGTGAATTGCAATTTTTCTCCATTTTTCTGCTGCTTATGAAACATCCACCAATGTAGCTCTGCAAGTGTCCTAATGTTAGTCTTTAAATCGTAAACTCAGCATATGAATGCTTCTGATGCATTTATGGCTCATCAGTGTCTGTCTCCGCTATTCTTAGCACTTTCAGAGCAAGGAGAGTTTCTTTGGAGGCTGAATGACATGCCTTCCTGTAAAATAATTTGGTCTATTTAGCCAGCCTTCCAATAGTGTCACATTCTGAAAGGGTATGGAAACCTGGCAGTGTGGCTGCTCAACAGGTTTGTGAAGATCTGTGTCATTTTGATTGAGTTCTGAAGGTGTAGTTGTTCATGTGTTCCAGCCCCATTAGGAATGTTAGCTGAAGTGAGGCATCAGTGGGGCTAGCACGTATGACTGGCTGGATGCATACTGTAAAGCATGAAGGATTCTTTCTCCAAGAATCAAGCAGTACAGACAATACTGAAGAGGTTTATTCACGATACTGGGAAGTCTGATAAATCAGCTTTAGCTTCATGTTGTTACAGTAGTCAATTATATACACTTTCTAATCGATGACAGTACGTTTTAAATTCTCTATCTATTCACTTACAAATACAGACATTATCCCATCCGGAGAGAACAACAATCATAATGGTCGTTACATACATGCAAAGGGACACTTTTAATCACTTTACTTACATCAAGGATGCTAGGGTTACACTTGGGGGAAGGGGAAAAGGATGGAGGAAGAAGGGGGGTTCCTTACAGATAGATGGCAGAGAGACAGAAATTCTAAAAGCAAATGTGCTGTTCTTATTGAGATTTGAATCACTAAGAGGACATTTGGCTTCCTGAGCCATTGGATGTTTACACTAGCCATTGTCCTTGAGGATCAGGTATGCTTGTTAGCCATTTACTTGAGTTTCGACTTAAAACTTGTTAGCTGAAAACAATCTCAAGCCTTACAATACACAGATCATTTGCTCTTGCACCTCGTGTCAAAGGCCAAATTAAAGACTGGTCATATTGGAATGTACATTTCTCCTCAAATATTGGTGTGGTATGTCCTGGGTGTCTGGATCATTTGAAGGTACATCGTTTATCTCTTCAGTGAAGCAGAACTCAGTGAAGCTGGCCTTGGTTTTAGCACTTGGAGGGGCTGGATTAGCAGCAGTGCTAAGGATAAACAAGAAATTTGAAGGTTGGGTCCTAATGGGCTTAGATAGCTGGATAAGTATCTCGATGGGGCTGTGTAGCGCTTTCATATTCTTTTTTTAAACTATAAATAAGACAAAAATGGGTTTTGTAAAACGGATTTAATAAAACCTGTTACGAACAGATTTGCTTTTCTTACATTTCTTTTTAAGGAAAAATAGGGAATAGAAATTTAATATTTTCCTGAAAGCAGTGTAAACTGCTTGGGACAAGAATCGTATTCTAATTTATACCTCCTAAAGCATCCTGCACATCAGTGGTATTTAATAAATAATAATATGTTACCAGTGTTTGCTAGGGCAAAAGAACCAGAAAATGAAGCTAATATATATCTAAACTTAATTCGTATTTGGGAGGGGGGGAAGTGTGCTTCAGTCTTGTCAAAAATGAAGCTAGGGCATTATTTGTATTAATGTGACTTTTCACTTACTAGTGTACCTTAAGCACTGGATATCATGAGCACAGTATAAAAAGTTGGATCAAATTAACTTATTTTATTTGAAGAGGGGTGGCAGGAAAGGAGGGAGGTTCAGAACTTGTTAAAGGCAAGGATAAGGGAAGTTCTCGTGGTATGTATTCCTCTAAAATTACAATCTCAACAAGTAACCTTAAGTGTATAAAAATCACCTTTCTGTAGAAGTTTTGTGTTCTTTATCTGATCTGCCACTCATATACCATGTAGGCTGGTGGCATGGTCCAGCTGGGGCATCACAACCCTTCCTTGGGCCCAGGCTCCCAGGAAGGCCACAGCACCTTTGTCTAGGGGGATAAGCTTATGGTTTATAAATCTTTAATCCCAGCCCCAGCCGGGATGGGCTTCCCTTGCAGTCAGTAGCCTATTGGCCCTCATATAGGGCAGGGCTGGTAAGGAGTCCATGACCCCCAGCCTTCCAACACGTGGGGCAGGCAAGCAGTCTTTTGCACCTGGCCCTCAGGCCGGGCGAGGCAGTCACAGAATTCATTGTGGCATATGTCTGTTAGGCCTGATCCTGAGGACATGCATGTGAATAACTTTACACATGTGCATAAGTATTTTCAGGTTTGTCTTAAGCAAAGAGGCCTAGAAAGAAAAATTACATTACAATATTTAAAAGAGAGATCCTGCCATTTAGCTTGTTTTTAAAGTTTTACCTAAATAAATTGCTCAGCATGTAGAAACCCCAACTAAATAAAAACTTTCTAAAAGCAATTTACAGATATAGGATGTAGGCTTTGTAATTGGGTCATCATTTGTAAATTGGGAAGAAAGATTTAGATTGCAGGATTAAAACCCCTATCATTTATAGAGATATTTTACAAAAGAAATATAAAATTTTAAAAGAAAAGCCATAGCTTTGTAACTGCATGAAGGACAGAGATAACAGCTGTAGTATCTGATACCGTTACCTGAAGTAACATGTCCTCCACACTCTACCTCTCCCCTTTCCCTGACTTTTTTAACTAAAACTGCCAGCTTCTCCATATCTTTCTGCTAAATATACTGTTTTTAATCACATAAAAGTTTTTAAAAATAAACTATCCTAATCTTATAAACGTTTAACATGAAAAAGGAGGGCACAGGGAAAAGAAACCTTGCATTTATTTTAAGGGAACTTTGTCAGCTGACTGAAAACTTTTCTTTTAGTGAAACAGTTTTGTATACATTCTGTGAGTTGTCATACTTGAGCCTGAGCAAGACTTTTTCATATGGAAATTCTCCCTGTCTTCATGAGGCATTATTTCCCCCATTATCTTGCCAAATTTCTAATCATTTTTTCATTAAGTATCAGAAACAGTAAAAAAACAAAACAAAACAAAACAAAACAAAATTAGCAAAACCTTGGTAGGATTACATATTTTGGTGATATTTTGTAACACTATCAGCACAGAGAACATAATTCCCCTGTATCTGACATTGACACTGAGAGCATCACTCTCTGATATCCAGTACTGTGACCAGTAGATCACAGTATACATGTATACAGTATACTGTATATAAGGGTATAGCAGCCTGCCAACACAATCTCCTATTCTGACTCGGGAGCTGAGACCATGGTCTCAGTGCTGTGATCGGGAGATGGATTTGTGGTACTCTGTCCAAGCCAGGAGCTACTGCTAAGCTGCTGCTCAGAAGCCTGCAGCAGCTGCTGTGGGACTGCTGGGGCTTCAACAAGTCGGGAGCCAAGGAGGCAATGCTGGGCTTCATCAGAGCCAGGGCAAAAAGACCATGGCTGTGACTGGAACTAGCTGAGGCTGGCATGCAGAGAAGGCCATGTGAGTAACTGCAACCTGTTTTTCTTGGGAAAGCGCTTTCAGGGGAAGGGTTATAGTGAAGAGACTGTAAGTGTTTTCCTTGGGTCTGAGACTGGAAGAAGCAGTCTGGATTCAGGGTTACAGACCTCTGGTTATGAAAACTCCCATCTTCAGAGGGGTCGTGCAGCTTGAACTGATTCCAAGTTAGAATCACTCTGCTCCTTCTTGACTTGTCTGGGCTACTTTACCAGACCAACAAAGAGCTGTCCCCATGTTCAGGGCCTTCAAGTGCACCCATGCAAATGTTTAGAGCTCTGAAACTAAGAGGAATGAACACTAAGGGGTTCACCCAATATGCCGTTAGTCTTCTTGGCAATAAGAGCACACGGTTGATTCATGACCATGTGGACCTCTTGTCCATGGGATTCTTCTGTCTTAAGTGCAGGACTTCGTACTTGTCCTTATTGAACCTCATTAGGTTTCTTTTGGCCCAGTCCTCCAGTCTGTGTCCTATCCCTATCCTCCAGCACATCTACTTTTCCCCCCAGCTTTCCACCCCAACCTCCAGATCATTAACGAAGATGTTGAACAAAACCAGCCCCACCACTGACCCCTGGGGCACTCTGCTTGATACAGGCTGCCAACTACACATTGAGCCATTGATCACTACCCATTGAGCCTGAAGTTCTAGCCAGCTTTCTATCCACCCTATAGTCTATTCATCCAACCCATACTTCTTTAACTTGCTGGCAAGAATACTGTGGGAAACCATATCAAAAACGTTGTTAACATCAACGAATAACATGTCCACCACTTTCCCCACATCCACAAAGCCAGTCATCTCATCATCAAAGATAATCAGGTTGGTCAGGCATGACTTGTCATTGACGAATTCATGCTGACTGTTCCTGAAAGCCTTCTTCTCATCCAACTGCTTCAAAATGGATTCCTCGAGGACTTGCTTCATAATTTTTCAAGGGATGGAGATGAGGCTGACTGGTCTGTAGTTCCCTGGATCCTCCTTCTTTCCTTATTAAAAGATAGGCACTATATTTGCTTTTTCCCAGTCATCCGGGACTTCCCCTGATAGCCACAAGTTTTCAAAGATAATGGCCAATGGCTCCGCAGTCACATCAGTCAACTCCCTCAGCACCCTCGGATG
>VOCS01065154.1:0-15708 GCA_007922155.1 Mesoclemmys tuberculata | reverse complement strand
GACACATTGTCACATTGATCCTCATCCGTGTCACATACAGATGGCTGGCCAGACGTTTATAAGGTGGTAAGCAACTCATCTTCCAACATAAGCTTTTGATTAGCTTTGGGAGCATGTGGAATTTCATGCATAATTGGTGTCATCAGTCCATCTTCCAAGACTGTGCCTGATAGGGGAGGATAGTTTTGGATGCACTGTTATGCCAGAGCCATTCCATTGCCTGATAATTTGCCCTCTTAGTAACAGATATAAATGCATCAATTGTCAATAGCAAGTTTTCTCTGTTTGCTGCTTGGAAAATATCCACCACAGAATTGCTTTTCTTTGATTTTTAAATTTTCAATTAATAGCATTTCTTTATATGAAAATGTAGGGAAAAGAAATGTAATGTGTTCCTGAAGGCAGTGTAAACTGCTCAAGGCAGGAACCTTGTTATATTTTATTCCTCCTACAGCATCCTGCACATCAGTGGCATTTAATTAATAATATTATTAACCTACCAGTGTTTGCTACTTCCAGTAGTGTCACATTCTAAAAGGATGTGGAAACCTGGCAGTGCAGGTGTTGTACAGGCCTACAAAGACTCATGTCATTTTGATTCAGTTCTGAAGATGCGTTTGTTCCTGTGTTCTAGCTGCATAAGGAACGTTAACTAAACTGAGTGATCAGTGGGTGCTAGCATGCATGACTGGGTGGATGCATATGTGGGTCATTCACTATAGCACCTTATATAGTGGTGAGTTAGAGGCTTTCCATGTTGGAATGTACCTTTCTCCTGAAATGGTGTGCTATGGTATTCCCTGGGTTCCCTGATCTTTTGAGGCTACATCTTCTGTCTCTTCAGCAAAGAGGTACTCATTGAAGCTGGCCTTAGTTTTAGCACTTGGAGAGGCTGGGGTTAGCAGTAGTGCCGGGGCTGCAAAAGTATGTTAGAAGGTTGGGCCCTAATAGTCTTAGGCAAATAGGTAGGCATCTCGATGGAGCTGTGCAGCTCTCTCTCTCTTTCTTGGATATCTTTTATGCATTAATAAGGAAAAATAAATTTTTAGAACTAATTTTATAAAAAACTGTTATGAACAAAATTGCTTTTCTTACACTGATTTTTAAATTTTCAATTAAAAGCATTTCTTTATAGGAAAAAGTACGAAAAAGAAATGTAATGTATTCCTAGAGGCAGTGTATACTGCTCATGGCAGGAACCTTGTTTTATTTTATACCTCCTAAAACATCCTGCACATCAATGGTATTTAATTAATAATATTATTAACCTACCAGTGTCTGCTAGCTCAAAAGAACCAGAGAGTGAAGCTGATATGTATCTAAAATGAATTCTTATCTGGAAGAAGAGAGTGTTCTTCAATGTAATTAAAAATGTAGCTAGGGTTTTATTTTTATATTTGTGACTTTTACCTTGATAGCGTGCCTTGAGCACCCAGATATCATGGGCATAATATAAGAAGCTGGATCAAATTCCTTTACTTTTATTGAAGAGCAGTGGTGGGGAAGGAGGGAGGCTCAGAACTTGTTGAATGGAAGAATAAAAGACGTTCTCCTGGTATGTACCCATCAAAAATTATACATCAACAAGTAACCTTAACTGTTATACAGATATACATAGAAATCTTTCATTGCTCTAGACCTAAATCTGTCGTGTCTATTTTCTTTAGGTCTGAAGGATGGGATATTAATCATGCCTAAGTGCTACTAAGACTTTGTTTTGTTGTGGACCCAGAGCAGGTGTCAGTGTTTTGTAGGCTTTGCTAATATAAAATTGGTGTACTGCTTTAGCTGGGCCCCATTGTGCTCCCACCTGGAAAAGCTCCCACTGACATCAGCAAGAGTTGCATCAGGCTGTTAGTGTCATGCTGCCATCTCTTGAAAAATTTTTTGCTTAATTCTGAACGTTGGCAAGTTAATGTAGTCCCTTCTCCAGTTCAGTGCTGCAGACTTCATCTTTGCCCTCATCATGAATGGGCTAAATTATTGTAGTACTTTTTATCAGGCACTGTTTATCAGCAAGTTTATCAATAACTTTTTAGTCAAGCAGATCCCAACACTCTAGATAGTTATCTAGTTCTAAATGTCTGATTGCAGCACTCCTGTGCTGTGTTCCTCTCATTGACTTTGTATTGTGGTTTGTTTTGTTTATTAAATCATTTTTTATTCTTACCTCAAGTCCTCCTTTAGATTGCCAGCTGTGTCCAAGTCAGATGTATTTTTCTTCTTGTACAGTAGTTGAGGATTTATATACTCTGCTCTCCCTTTCTAGAATATCCTACCTTTGACCTCATGGAGATTCCCACTTGATAGGGGTTTAGAAGTCAGTTTAAACTGTCTTTTAAACACTGAATGTAGTTGGGTTCATCGTAGAATAAAGCTTTGTGCATGATATGCCATCTTTGGCTTGTTTGCATATGTGAATATTCTGTTCAATTGTTATAATTTGTGTGACTCTTCCATTCACTATTTTACTCATGTAACGTCTGCCCCTTCACTGTTCAGCATTTTTCATTTTGTGTATTGACAATGTTTTATTGTATTTGTTAAGGATAACTTCATCTTTTGAAACAGGAAATGATTACAGTATAAACGTCTCATCTTAACGATATAAAGGAATAGGTAAAAAATTTCCCACTCTTAATGCATTATGGATTATTAATTGGAATGCAGCTTCACAATGCTTGTGTTTGTGTGGGTAAATAAAAATGCACCACTTTGAGATCATTCCTTTAGTCTGTTTAATAAGTGTTTCAGCTGTGTGGCCTGTGTCTGAGGTAGGCCCTGATCCTGAGGACATGCATGTGAGTAACTTACACATATGCATAACTATTTTCAGGTCTGTCTTAACCAAAGAGGAAGAGGTCTAGTGAAATAAAAATTACAGTACAAAGTTTAAAAGAGATACTGTCTCTTAATCAGCTTGTTGTTTGTAAATTAGGAAAAAAGTTTTATATTGCAGGATGCAGTATAAAACCCCCATCATTTACAGAACGGTTTTACAAAACGTATAAAATTTTTAAAGAAATGCCATAGCTTTGTAACTGTACAAAGGACAGAAATAATAGCTGTAGCATCTGACACCATGATCAGCATTATGTGATGAAACATGTCTACCACTTTATACCTCCTCTTTTCCTGACCTATTTTAATATCTAAAATTGACATCTTCTCCCTATCCTTCTTCTTAACATGCTGCTTTTATTTGCAGAAAAGTTTTAGAAAATCAACTATCCTAATTTCTAAATGTTTAGCATAAAAAACTGGGAATGTGGCAAGAGCTCCCATTGATATTGGTGAACCTTGACAAATGACTGAAACCTTTTTTTAGTGAAACAGGTTTTTATTCGTTCTGTGTTAGCTGTCATGATTTAACATTAGCAAGCATTTGTCATATAAAAACTGCATCTTCCTGAGGCATGATTTCTCCCATTTTCTTGCCAAATTTATAATCTCTTTTTCATGGGGCGTCAGAAATAGTCTTAAAAAATGATCAAAAGCATTGGAAGGATTACATATTTTCGTGATATTTTGTAGCACTGCTTGCAGAGCAATAATTATATTTTTTGTAATACCCTTAAAAATCAATTTCATTGATAAAAAAACCTTTTCTTAAACCACACTCTATATTTTACTTTTACCAAGCTGTAATCCTCGATACCTTTCAGCATTAAATAGCACAAGATGGTAGATGAGAAATTATTGAAAACAAAGGTGTTATAGTCACTGAAATCTTAATGCTGAGCAACCAGGGTGTGAATGTGTAAATTAAGTCACTGTTGAAGTGGAAGAGTGTATGACTGAAGACTGCATTTACACCTACCACACATTCAAGAACTGGGCCCTTATCAGAGGAACAGACAGAATACCATTGATTTTGATAAACTGTAACCTACCAACAAATGTAAAATACAAGAGTTAAGCGTGCAAACGTCTTTGTCTTACCTCCTTTCCTTTTGACGACCGTCCCCAGCCTCCAACAAGAGAGAGACTGGTTCCAGAATACCCCATAGCTTGTGGTTAGGGCACCCTCCTAAGAGGAAGGACCATATTCAAAATCTTTCTCTACCTCATGCAGAGGGGGTTCTGAACCCAAGTCTCTCACATCCTCGGAGAGTGCACTAGCCACTGGGCTAAATGTTATAACAGTCACAATCACTTCCATTACCACCCTCCTCTAGCTGTTTTATGTAGATTGAGACTTGCTCAGACAATGTCTATTGGATCAGGATCCAAGAGCAAGATAGCTGGGAAAGTGTCCAGTCTGAGGACCCGCCTGTGTTTAGGCATGAACTAGGCACCTTGACATGTAGAACTGACTGTGCATAAGCAGCAACGTAGGCATCTCGGGGACTTTAATAGTGGCAACATAGGTGCCTACATGGTTAAGTGGCAGCTGAATGGGGGTTTTGAGGACCTCTGTGGCAGTTAGGCTCCTCAGTCCTTTTGTGGATCTAGCCCTAGATGTCTTAATTACAGGAATCCATTAGGAAGGAATCCAGTATTATTGTCACTATTTGGCCTTTCACGGGACTCATGGCAGAACGATAAAACTTGAAGTCATTAAGAGGTCAGTATACGCTTCTTGTGATTTGAGATGTACTTGGTATATTGTTCTCAGTTTGGTGGGCTGAAGAGATGATGTGATGAACTCTTACTCAGCAGACATTTAGATTATTACTTACATGGTTGAATATTAGTTTATAGATCTCAGGTAATGACTTCCAGCAATGTATTGAGATGCATACTTGGATAGTCTACATATTTTTATATTGGCTTGATTAATTTTTTATAATGGAAGGTCTCTGATTTGAAAGTGTTGTGTGTCTTAAAGAAAATATTAGATTATTATAAGAAATTTCCTAATTATGGAAGATTTGTCATTGCTATCTATGTATTGTTTATTGCCCCTGAGCCAGGGCAACAGCTTCGAGTCAGCAGCCTTATAAGAAGCAACCAGTTGCAAACTGGAGGAGACGCAAACAGGAGGAGTTGCCTGGGATCTGTCTGAGAGGAGCCCAGGTGAGTGCTACATGAGGGGACCTGTGTTGTGTGCGAGAGGGGTGAGTATCTGAGAGACCATTTGTTTGACTGGTGCAAGTTACAGCTGACTGTGCGTGTGATGATGACTGGTGCAGTTACAGGGACTGTGGCAGTTGACCCTGTGTGTGATTGATTGATTGATTGATTGATTGAAAAGTGTGAATTGGGAGTGCTTTGTTCCAGGTAGGCCTTGAGTGGTTGATTGCAGGAGGCCCTTAGCCAGGGCAACTGCTTCGAGTCAGCAACCTTATAAGAAGCAGCGAGTTGCAAACCAAGTGAGCTGCATACAGAGGAGAGGCAAACAGGAGGAGTTTGCCTGGGAGTTTGCCTGAGGGGAGAGCCCATAAAGGGTTTTGCCTTTCAGATATAGCTGCACAGTAAAAACAGCATCTGAAAACGGTCTCAGAGGAAAGATATGGAAAGTGAGCGATCTGCTGTTGTCACTTGCACTGGATGTGCTGTTTGTCTTCCACAGGATAGAGCCGCCGTCATCTGTTCAAAGCGCAGTCTGGTTTCCATATTGGAAGAGAAGGTTAAAGGACTAATGACCCAAATATCAACCCTGCATTGCATTAAACAAAGTCTTTCTCGATCGAAGACATGATTTGTTAGTGCAGGCACTGTGTGGGGAAGATTCAAAGAAGGCATTGCAGGGGAAACTGAAGAACGGGGAAGAAAATTGGCAGCATGTGACCTCCCAAAAAAAGAAAACCATATGCCCCCCCATGTAGACAGAGGTAAGGAATCGTTTTCAAGCTCTCTGCACAGGTACTACGGCGGAGAACAATTTGCAAGACTCATCTGAGGGAATGGATCAGAGGGAGACCCTGTTGATCAGAAGGCAAGGGATGCATTGTCCTAGGGATGGGGGTTCCCCGACCACCACTCCCAAGAGAAAGAGAAGGGTAGTGGTGGTCAGGGACTCCCTCCTGAGGGGGACAGAGTCATCCATCTGCTGTCCGGACTGGGAAACTAGAGAAGTGTGCTGCTTGCCTGGAGCTAGGATTCAGGATGTGACGGAGAGACTGCTGAGACTCATCAACTCTCAGACTGCTACCCCTTCCTGCTTCTCCACGTGGGCACCAACAACACTGCCAAGAACAAACTTGAGCAGATCACTGCAGACTATGTGGCTCTGGGAAGAACGATAAAGGAGTTTGAAGCACAAGTGGTGTTCTCGTCCATCCTGCCTGTTGAAGGAAAAGGCCCAGGTAGGGAGCGTCACATTGTGGAAGTAAATGCGTGGTTATGCAGGTGTTGTCGGAGAGAGGGCTTTGGATTCGTCAATCATGGGCTGTTGGTCCAGGAAGAAGGATTACTAGGAAGAGACGGGATTCACCTAATGAAAAGAGGGAAGACTATCTTCGCAGACATGCTGGCTAATCTAGTGAGGAGGGCTTTAAACTAGGTTCGATGGGGGACAGAGACCTAAGCCTGAAGGTAAGTGTGGCAGTGGGACACCACAAGGAAGCAGAAGGAGGATGGTACAACAGGTAAGGCTTCCTGATTCATACTGAGAAAGTAGGGCAATCAGTTAGTTATCTCAAGTGCTTATACACAAACGCAAGAAGCTTGGGAAACAAGCAGGAGGAATTGAAAGTTTTGGCACAGTCAAGAATCTATGACATGATTGGAATAACTGAGACTTGGTGGAGTAACTCACATGACTGGAACACTGTCATGGATGGGTATAAACTGTTCAGGAAGGACAGGCAGGGGCGAAAGGGTGGAGGAGTTGCATTGTATGTAAGAGAGCACTATAATTGCTCTGAGCTCCAGTATGAAACTGGAGATAAGTCAGTTGAGAGTCTCTGGGTTAAGCTTAGAAGCAAAAACAATAAGGGTGATGATGTGGTGGGTGTCTGTTATAGACCATCAGACCAGGAAGATGAGGTAGATGAGGCTTTCAGTCAACTAGGGAAAGATTCCAGTTCACAGGTCCTGATTCTCATGGGGGACTTCAATCACCCTGACATCTGCTGGAAGAGCAATACGGCAGAGCACAAACAATCCAGGAAGTTTTTGGATAGTGTTGCGGATAACTTCCTGGTGCAAGTGCTGGAGCAACCAGCTAAGAGTTGTGCTTCTCTTGACCTGCTGCTCACAAACAGGGAAGATTTGGTAGGAGAAGCAGAAGTGGGTGGCAACCTAGGCAGCAGTGACCATGAGATGGTCAAGTTCAGGATCCTGACAAAAGGAAGAAAGGAGAACAGCAGGATACAGACCATGGACTTCAGAAAAGCAGACTTTGACTCCTTCTGAGAGCTGGTGGGCAGGATCCCTTGGAAGACTAATATTAGGGGGAAAAGAATCCAAGAGAGCTGGCTGTATTTTAAAGAAACCTTATTGAGGGCACAGGAACAAACCATCCCGAAGTGCAGAAAGAATAGCAAATATGGTAGGCACCCAGGTTGGCTTAACAAATAAATCTTTGGTGAACTTAAACACAAAAAAGCAGATTACAAGAAGTGGAAGCTTGATCAGATGACTAGGGAGGATTATAAAAATACTGCTCGAACATGCAGGAATGAAATCAGGAAGGCCAAAACGCAACTTGAGTTGCAGCTAGCAAGGGGCGTGAAGGGGAGCAAGAAGGGTTTCATCAGGTATGTTAGCAACAAGAGGAAGAATAGGGAAAGTGTGGGCCCCTTACAGAATGGGGGAAGCAACCTAGTCATAAAGGATGTGGAGAAAGCTGAGGTACTCAATGCCTTTTTTGCCTCTGTCTTCACAGACAAGGTCAGCTCCCAGATTACTGCACTGGGTGGCAAAGAATGGGAAGGAGGGGAACATCCCGCAGTGCTGAAGGAACAGGTTTAAGACTATTTAGAAAGATTGGACAGACACAAGTCCATGGGACCAGATGCAATGCACCCGAAGGTGCTGAGGGAGTTAGCTGATGTGATTTCAGAACCATTGGTTATTATCTTTGAAAGCTCGTGGCAATTGGGGGAGGTCCCTGATGACTGGAAAAAAAGCAAATATAGTGCCCATCTTCAAGAAAGGAAAGAAAAAGGATCCAGAGAACTACAGACCGGTCAGCCTCACCTCAATCCCTGGAAAAATCATGGAGCAGGTCCTCAAGGAATCCATTTTAAGGCAATTGGAAAAGAGGAAGGTGATCAGGAACAGTTAACATGGATTCACCAAAGGCAAGTCGTGCCTGACCAATCTGATTGCTTTCTATGAAGAGGTGACTGGCTCTGTGGATGTGGGGAAAGAGGTGGACGTGATATACCTTGACTTTAGCAAAGCTTTTGATACAGTCTCCCACAGTATTCTTATCAGCAAGTTAAAGAAAGATGGATTGGATTAATGGACTATAAAATGGATAGATAACTGGCTAGAGCATAGGGCTCAACGAGTAGTGATCAATGACTCCATGTCCAGCTGGCAGCCAGTCACAAGTGGAGTGCCCCAGGGTTCGGTCCTGGGGCCGGGTTTGTTCAACATCTTCATTAATGATCTGGAGGATGGGGTAGATTGACTCTCAGCAAATTTGCAGATGACACTAAGCTAGGGGGAATGGTAGATACCATGGAAGGCAGGGAGAGTACACAGAAGGACCTAAACAAATTGGAGGATTGGTTCAAAAGAAATCTGATGAGGTTCAACAAGGACAAGTGCAGAGTTCTGCACATAGGACGGAAGAATCCCATGCACAGCTACAGACTGGGACCCAATGAGCTAGGCAGCAGTTCTGCAGAAAAGGACCTGGGAGTTACAGTGGATAAGAATCTGGATATGAGTCAGCAGTGTGCCCTGGCTGCCAAGAAGGCTAATGGCATATTGGGCTGCATTAATAAGAGCATTGCCAGCAGATCGCAGGAAGTGATTATTCCCCTCTATTCAACATTGGTGAGGCCGCATTTAGAGTATTGTGTCCAGTTTTGGGCCCCCCACTACAAAAAGGATGTGGACAAGTTAGAGAAAGTCCAAAGGAGGGCAACAAAAATTATTAGGGTGCTGGAGCACAAGACTTATGAGGAGAGGCTGAGGGTACTAGGCTTGTTTAGTCTGCAAAAGAGAAGAATGAGGAGGGATTTGATAGCAGCCTTTAACTACCTGAAAGGGGGTTCCAGAGAAGATGGAGCTAGGCTGTTCTGAATGGTAGTAGATGACAGAACAAAGAGAAATGGTCTCAAGTTGCAGTGGGGGAGGTCTAGGTTGGATATTAGGAAAAAAATTTTCATAGGAGGGTGGTGAAGAACTGAAATGGGTTACCTAGGGAGGTGGTGGAATCTCCATCTTTAGAGGTTTTTAAGCTGTGGTTTGACAAAGCCCTGGCTGGGATGATTTAGCTGAGGTTAGTCCTGCTTTGGGCAGGGGGTTGGACTAGATGACCAAGTCTAATATTCTATGATTAAATCACTGAGAGCTCATTGCAGCATGGAGGACAGTGGTGGTGTGAATGATGATGCAAGCGCCGACAGCACAGTAATGGAGTGAGCGAGTGACGATGCAGTGGCTGACAACACAGCAGCGAGGTGGATGACAGCGCAGCATCCAGCAGTGGAACGAACAATTGCACAGCGTTAGGCAGCAACACAAAGTGAATGGGGCTGGCCAGCAACAGCTGAGGCATTGCTTGCTGCATTTTCTTCCCTTCACTATCCAGGCCCGGAGTTGAAGTCATGTGACGGCACCTCTGAAAACAGGCTTCTCTAACCAAGCAGGACAACAGTGAGTGGGGTGCAGCGGAGGGAGGGGAAGTGGCATGTTAAAGGAACTTTTGTTTGTTTGACTTTCACCCTGCCAGGCGACAACCTGAGGGAACTAATGCTGTCCAATATACTCTGGGGTTGGGTGTCATGATGTGGTCATATGCTTTCAAATCAAACTTGTGGTGTTTGCCAAATTAATGTCTGGTTCCTTTCCCATTTTTATTAAGTTGTCTCTTCTACACGGAGTCAGTGCTTGTGAGAGGGTAAAGTATTTCCTCCTAGAAATGCTCTGAGGTGGTGTTTAATATTCTCACATTACTGGGTGGCAGCTCAAGCTGTTTCTGTGTTTTAATGGCAAAAGGAACCCCTAGATATTACACCCAGCCTTTGTTGCTACTGACTTCAGGTGGCAGAAGAGTTTAATAAATCACACTTCCAGTTTCTGAGCACAAAAACTCCCTGTCCCAGATTTGCATGTGGTAGTGGCAATATGGATATTTGGGTATTGCCATAGGTCTCGCTGGGTCATAAATAAATGTGCAGGATTCTAGTGTGCCCTACTAGTCTTGCATGTATGTTTATTTGTTTACCATGTGCAGGTTGCCAATCTATTACCCATCTCTTGTGCAGCAAAGAAATCAGCATCGGACTCCAGGAAAGGTGTCTTTCACCTCCAGATACAATGATTATTAAGGATCTTGCAACTATGTCATAAGATGGGGAAGCATTTGAATATTGAATGTGAATAAAATCCTTTGAATGTTGTTTTAATACAACACTAGGAATGAAAGAACATGCAGCAGAATTTAGCATCCTATTATAAACCGCTCACGTACAGATTAATCTACATTTACTCTGGTTAAAAGAGGGACCTGTTCTCACTGCTATGTATAAAAGCTGCTTTAAGATTTTTCAAAGAGCGGCGGGGTGAAATTCACTCTACCTGCTGCCAGCCTGAGTGCTAATCCTGGGCAGTTACAGCCTTACCCCTGCTGATGAGGGCCAGCTCGGAGTCACACGTGTTGGCGGCTACATTTAATTTCCTAATAATGAAGGGGCCGGTGGCAGGTTGTTTAAGCTCAAATCTAGGTTCGGGCAGTAAATAAATAAAACCTAACACTCATAGAAACCTCACACATACTGAAGAAGCAAGTTCTTCAGATCGGCGGCAATTGGCCAGGGCGGGAGACACACGAAGTGAAACTGAAAGGAAACTTTGCCCGCTCCGCAGGTGCCCAGCCAGGGGCAGCCGGAAGCGGAGTCAGGCAGCGCCCCAGTGAGCGTCCGGCGCGGCTCCGGCTGGCCGGGCCCCGACACGCACCACGTCCCGCCCGCCGCGGGGCCGTGTCTGCACCGGGCCCCGATCGCCCTTTTACTCCCCGCCCCGCCCCGCGGAGTCTGTGTTGGGGAGACGCGGAGTTTGCGGCGCGAGGGAGTGAAGCGACGCGCAGCACCGAAGTGGGTGCGCGGCTCTCTCCGGCGGCGCCAGCGGGCCCGCTTCTAGTGCCGCGGCGCCGGGACTGACCAAGGGCCGCAGGCGGCCGCTGTTGGACGCAGCGCGGACCCGAGAGGCTGCGGCGGGCGGGGGAGCGACCGTGGGGAAGAGCCGGCGCCGGCAGGGCGAGCTGCGGCCGTGGCCGCCAGCCGGTGAGCGGGGCCCCGCCGGGAAGGGCGTTTGTAGCTGGAACCCGCGCGGGGCCGAGGGTAAAGGGGGCTCCGCAGGCGCGGCGGGGCTGTCCCCGCTCCTCGTGTCCCCTCCGCGCTGGCTGCGTCGCCGACACTGCGGGACTCCGCGGTGGCCAGGGCGGGACAGGGAGGCCGGGTGGAAGTTTTACGTGCGCTGCCAACGAGCCATGCGGCTTCCTCTTCTGCCTCCGCCCGGCGCTGCCAGCCACGCTGGGTTAAACAAGGGACACGTTGGAGGGGGATGGGTGGGTCTAAGGAGGGGCAGACTTTTCCTGGCCTTGGGGGTCAAGTGGCTGGAGCCGGGGGCGGGAGAGGGGCTGAGGGGTAAAATCATGGACGTGGGGGGTGCGAGCCGGGGTCAGCTCAGGGGTGAGGCGCTGCCCGCGGGGGGAGAGGGCAAAACCCCGAACAGGCAGTGGTGGAGGGGGTAACTGGTACCCTCAAGGATGAGCCACGTGCCCTGATTTTAAAATGGAGCGGGGAGGCGGAGGGGCTTTTTGTTTCCCCTCTCACAGGAGGGTGCCTCGCAGCAACAGCAGGTCAGCTTTCCAGGGCTGGGCTCTTAAAGGCAGAGGCATCCCCAGTGCCACAGCAGCTCCTCTATCTGATACAATGTGCTGAGCTGCTACAGGAGATGTGGTTCAGACACTGAAACATTTTACACACACCCTCACAAAAACTGTGTTTCACACACTTGGAGTATTTAAAAGAATCCTTATCCGTTGATATGTCTGCATGAAGTCTCGTATCAGTTCACAAATTTGTCTTATCTGCTGCTGATTCCCTGAATTGCACTCTCTGCCTTGTAGTCCAGTTTAAGTATAGTTTTTCTCCTTTTAAAATATTATTTTTATTAGTTTAACTACTCTTACCATGTCCTTATTTACTTTTGGTATCACTGTGCAGATGCATGTCATTATATTTTTTGTTTTTTATTTTAGTAGCAAATATTCATAAAATATTTATAAGTAAAGTTGTGGTGGAGTGGGGCGCAAGGGGACCAATCCTCATACTGCAAGAGTGTGTCCCAATCGAGAGATAAGAGCCCAGACCACTATTTTTTGGTTAACCACCATTTATGTAACTTTTATTGAAGTATATAGGGTTAAAAAGTGGAAAAATGAATTAAATGAAAAATTCCTATTACAATTAAAAAAAGCTTCAATTTGTATCAAATCCTATGTACATTAACCCCTCATACACAAGCCACATTCCCAAAACTTTACTTCCTTAAAACATTCCAAAAATCCTTCACGTGCAAATGCTAGCACCACCACAATCCCAATTCCCATGCCCAACCCCAAGGCAAAACCTCAGTGCCAGTCTCAGTAGGGTAAGGCTCCTACAGACAGAGAGAGAGCACAATCCGTAGGTGAAAAGAATTATTTCAGCTTGATACACACACACTAATACACAAGCACAGCCCAGGACAGCACGAACACCTTGCTTCTCCCCCTTGCTCTACAGCCACCATGGGTCACGGCCAGGTGAGGCTAGCCATGGGCTGTTTGCGGCTAGGAGTTACAAGGGTCAGCTGGGGTGCCTGGTGGGGAATACAAGTGGGTTCCAGCTTGTTTTTAATCTGTGGGTTAATAAGCTTAGAGCAGTGATAACACATACACACACAACCCCCAAGAAACTTTCCCAAATTTAACCAGGTTATATTTACCACATGTGGCGGTTATATTCGGTGTGACAGACAACAGATCTGCAGCCTGTTTTCTTGAGATAAAAGATAAAGTGTTAAAGAACAGCCTGTTGTTTAATGGCTCAACGACTGTACTTACAGTTCATTGTGACCATAAGCAGCCATAAATCAGAGCCCACTGGTCTGGTGTCAACCAAGTGCATGCTTTTCAACAAACCTTGCACTTCCCTAGTTCGGCATTTAATAGCCCAACGACTATACTCACAGTCCATTGTGACTATAAGCAGCCATAAAAATCAGAGCCCCCTGCAACCAGTTGCAACGGTTGAACACCCCCTGCCACCCCATTCAGATATGCCGTGGTGTGTTGACCTGCAATTCGGGGCAACCAGGTGAACAAAGAGAATCAGTAAAAGGAAAATCCAAAAGCAGAAAAAAGATCTGCAAAAAGAGGGGAAAAAAACCCTGCAGGCTCCCTTGGTGATCAGGCAAGGGGGTTTAACACTCTTCCTTCTGAAGAGTGGGGAGGTGCCTGGTATTGGCCAGATCCCCGGGCAACTCGAAAGGCTCCTAACCTATCATCTCTCCAACGTGTCCAAACCAGAACCCCAGCTTTATGGCTGAGACCCCAGAAAATTAGCATATCGCCCGTTGGCATGGAAACTCACTGACCTTGGTCAGTAAAGTTTTCTCATGAGCTCTGCAGCTGGTAGCTGTAATTTGGGACACTGGTAGTCAGTTTCTTAGAAAACTGTTATTGTCTGCAGTTTTTTGACTCTGGAAGATAACACCACCTACTGATTTATTTATTTGATTTGCAGCTTAACAAGCTGCATTCCATCCCAGGCTGGAGTTCGGACATAGCAAAAAGCAAGTGGAAAAATCCACTTCTAACAGTAAACAACTGGTATTAGTTTTAGCAATGATATCTGTGTTTCTAGTATAGAACTTGCTATGTTTTTACTGTGATTTTTAATTTTGAATTCTAACTTTTTCTTTTTATTTTAAACCACAAGTTTATTCTGTTGGATCAGGTGACCTCTAGTCTCACTGAGTCCCTGGGCTGGTGTCAAACTTCGTTTGTATTTGATCCACTAATGGGGATTGTCTTGCAACTGTTATTTTGCCTCTCAATCCAGCCCTTAGTGCTTTTTCACGTCATTGTGTAGGAAGTCAGACTAGATTATCATAATGGTCCCTTATGACCTTATAATCTATAGGTCTATGAGACAGCACACATTAGGAGACAGTTGTCCAGGACAAAGCTAACTGGTGAAAACTTGTCAGAGAAGGAATGACCATTTTTGAAGAAAATCATCTCACTCTGGTCACAGAAAAACATCAAAAAAAGAAAGGACAGACAACTGTCATACAGTAAATGTGGCCCATCCCTGCTTTCCAACACCACCTGCAACATCTGCCAACAAGTCTGTGGCTCAAGGATTGGATCCTCAGTCACAAAAGGGCCCATATAAAATCAAACCTGTAAAGAGGTCATCTTCAACTTGAGGGACTGCCGACCAAGAGAAGAAGATTAATAACACTGGGACTTCTTAGTTTGCAAAAGAGATGACTAAGTGGGAATATGATAGAGGTCTATAAAATAATGAGTCATGTGGAGAAAGTAAGTAAGGAAGTGTCATTTACTCCTTCTTATAACACAAGAACTCTAGGGGTCACCAAATGAAATGAACAGGCAATAGGTTTAAAATGAATAAAAGGAAATATGTCAACGTGTGGAACTATTTGCCAGAGGATGTTTTGACGGCTAAGACTATAACAGGGTTCAAAAAATTACTAAGTAAGTTTATGGAGGATAAACTATCCAGAAGCTGGGAATGGATGATGGGGGGTGGATCACTTGATCATCGCCTGTTCTGTTCATTCCTTCTGACACACCAGACGCTGGCCACTGTCAGAAGACAGGATTCTGGACTAGATGGACCATTGGTCTGACCCAGGATGGCCATTCTTATTTTCTTATGTTCCTATTTGTGTCCACGTTTACAACAGCAATTTCAAAATGGTAACAAATTGTGACAGGACATCAGCATCCATCATGGCTTACTACCTCTGACCTTTGTCATCCTCTGGTCTAGGGGTAGCATATTCTGACAGAAGAATCCCCATCCATCCGAATTTGGTACCCCTGGAACAGAGCTTTTGGTGCCCCTGCACCAGAGGATACATAAGGTGAGAGGCATCACATTGTGACGGGCATGCCACCCATCAGATTTTGGTACCTCTGGAACAGAGGATGCGAGTGGTGAGAGGTCTTCCATTGTGACGGGGACCCGCCACCCACTGGAATTTGGAACCCATGGAACAGGAAGCAGAAACTGATAGGAAAGCAGAAAAGACATCCTATTTGACAGAAACTGGAATGGTCCCAAATTCTGGTGAAGTCCCAGTTATGGATAGGACACTGGCAGTCACAATGATTTAGTCTAACGCATCAGCAAAATGAACGTGTGATCATGAATATTTTAAAACATAAACAAAAGAAAACATTCAGCTTCTTTTAACCACATCATGTGGAGCAAGCTTTAATTAATTCTATGCCCCCAAACTTGAAAAAACTGGACTATCCAGTTAATAATAACTGTGATGCTGGAAGAGACAATATGGAAATTGTTTCTCTATGTCCTACTCTCTTAGTTAGCTTCAGGG
>VOCS01065152.1:0-25764 GCA_007922155.1 Mesoclemmys tuberculata | reverse complement strand
AATGGCTCCGCAGTCACATCAGTCAACTCCCTCAGCACCCTCGGATGTCTTGCATCCAGCCCCATGCATGTCTAGCTTGTCTAAATAGTCTTGAACCTGTTCTTTCACCAGTGAGGGCTGCTCACCTCCTCCCCATACAGTGCTGCCCAGTGCAGTAGTAAGAGAGCTTCCCTTGTCTGTGAAGCACAGGCAAAAATGCATTGAATACTTTAGCCTTTTCCACATCATCTGTCACTAGATTGCCTTCCCCGTTCAGTAAGGGGCCCACACTTTCCCTGACCTTCTTCTTGTTGCTAACGTACCTGTAGAAACCCTTCTTGTTATCCATCATATCCCTTGCTAGCTGCAACTCCAGTTATGCTTTGGCCTTCCTGATTTCACATCTGCATGTTTGAGCGGCTAGTCATCTGACCAAGTGTCCACTTCTTGTAAACGTCTTGTTTGTGTTTAAGCTCACGGAAGACTTTTTGTTGCTAAGCCAAGCTGGTCGCCTGCCGTATTTGCTATGCTTTCTGCATATCGAGGTGGTTTGTTCTTGTGCCCTCACTAAGGTTTCTTTAAAGTACAGCCAGCTCTCCTGGACTCCTTTCCCTCTCGTATTAGCCTCCCAGGGGATCCTGCCCATCAGTGCCCTTCCATGCCAGCTGCCTCTGCAAAGGTGGAAGAAGCAGCCCTGACTTCACTGCAGTCAGCCAGTAAGTTGCATGCAAAGGGGCTGCGTGGAGAAGGGCTTCACTAACTAAAGCACTCACTTTACTGACTGTCTCAGGGGAGCTCAGGAGAAATGTCATATTGTTAGTTCCTTCTTGTTTTTGTTTTTCTCGCCTGTACTGATTCTTTTGCAAATATTTTCTGTCTGTTGTTCTGTTCCTTCTTGTGAGGAGGAGGAAATGGGGATTAGACAATGTTAACTAACATGAAGTCAGAGGACTTTCACACAGCCTGTGAACCACCCTATTTAGAGGGCTGTAGGTAGCTCTGCTATGGCGAGGGAGAAGGAATGTTTTGCTGCTTTTGCCTTTGCCTTTTTTGGGGAGCTGAGAGAGGAAGGTTTCTCTTCACACCAGTGTAACTGTGCTGACGTTAATGGTCTGATTCTTCACTTCCTTGTATGCTGCACAGTGAGTGTAAAATGCTATCCAATTACAATTCTCAACTAGAATTCTCTCACTAGTTCAGGATGCAAGGCAGTAGGAAGGAAGGAAGGGCCAGTGGATTTGCTCTAATATAAAGGAGAGCGGAATCAGGCCTTGTGCAAACATAAATAAGCAATATTCCTTTGTGCTGTAGCTATCAGGATGCTATCCTCCCTTTCTATGATTTATTATATTGGGGAGTAGGAGTGAAAGCATCTCTGTAGAATCTTTATTTATGCTGCTAAGAATCCATAGATATTCCTCTTCTTCATCCCATTCCTGTAAGCACCCTATTAGAGGGGACTCTGAACTTCATTGGGCGTGTTCTGGTGAGGAACATCCTGAGTGCTGCAATCCCAGCCCTACAGACTACAACTCCTCTGGTACTTTGGGGAAGAGAGAGACTTCTGCTTTCAGGAGTGAAAGGAACCTTGTTTACAAGAAAGAGGAAGTGCACTGACCTCCAGTTTGGAGGGGATTTAGAAAGGATTGGCTACTGAGAGGATGGGTTTCTTGTGTAAACTCTGGCTAACGGGTACAGCAGCCTGTCACTGCAATCTCCTATTCTGACTCAGGAGCTGGGACTGTGGTCGCAGGGCTGTGATCAGGGGATGGGAGATGGCTTTGTGGAGCTCTGTCCAAGCCAGGAGCTACTCCTAAGCTGCTGCTCAGAAGCCTGCAGCTGCTGGTGAGGAACTGCTGGGGCTTTGACAAGTGGGGAGCCAAGGAGGCAATGCTGGGCTTCATCAGAGCCAGGGCAAAGACCATTGCTGTGACTGGAACTAGCTGAGGCTGGCATGCAGAGGGGGCCATGTGAGTAACTGCAACGTCTTTTGTTGGGAAGGTGCTCTCAGGGGAAGGGGGATAGCCTTGAGTCTGAGAAGGGAAGAAGTGGGCTTTCTGGCTAACCAGGATTCAGGGTTATTGACCCCTGGTTATGACAGCTCCCATCTTCAGAGGGGTCATGCAGTTTGGATTGATCCCAGGTTAGAATTGCTCTGCTCCTTCTTGACTTCTCTGGGCTACTTTACCAGACCAACAAAGAGCTGTCCTCATGGTCACAGTCTTCCAACGCACCCATGCAAGCATTTAGAGCTCTGCAACTAAGGGGAATGCACACTAAGGGGTGCAAGACCAGGTGCCAGTGTAACTTGGTAACAATCCATGCTGCACGACCCCTCTGAAGGTGATGTTAAGTAAAGTGTGTTAACTCTAATCTAAGAATACATTATTTGTATAGTGTTAGTACTTGGTATGTCTGGGTTTAAACCCATTTTATAGATTAGCCTCAGGTTTATTCCTGGAGATTCCCAAGGGGTGTGCTCGTATGTGTACACACAAGGCCCAGACAGGTGGAGACACCACCAAGATTAATTTTCTTATAAATAGAAGGGCTGTGGCAGAAGGGTGGATAGAGGTTCCCACCTATCCAACATCACCACTGAGATACTCAGGATCTCCTTTGCTGTTGACAACAACAGGCCTTGTTCAACATATGCACAGATGCTGGAATTAGGGGTGCTCGGGGGGCTGCGGCACTCCCTGGCTTGAAGTGGTTTCCATCATATACAGGGTTTACAGTTTGGTTCAATGGCTCTGAGCACCCCCATTGTAAAACTTATTCCAGCCCACTGCATACATGTATTGCCTGTTCCCAAATAAGATAGGGAGTTACACTCCTATCTCTCTTCCTCCAACATGTCTCTCTTGTCTTTTTAAATTCTGAGTTCTGCAGGACAAGGATGCTGGGCTCCCAGAAGACCCCTTTTCACTTAGTTCCTAAAAACTCAGTTTACCTTTAGAATTCATTACTCAGGTATCTTTATTGGGCATATAACAACACTTTGCCCATTCCCGCCAGACTTACACCCAGGAGGTGGATGCAGGGTGCATTGCAAATCTAAACTTATGTACATCATCAGGTGCATTCCTGACCGTACACCTCATGACTCATTTTGTGATTGGCTTGGCTATGTTTTAGGAACCAATCCCTGTACAGTTCTGTCCATGTGCTGTTCACATATTACCTGATCTCTGTATTCCAAGTTTATTTGGTCTATTTGTCCCTGGTTGAAGGTGTCCCTGATTATCTTAGCTAGACTGACTGCAGCCTCATGCTTGTTAAGCTCTTATTTACAACTTAGTCTCCCATTCACTTTCTCAGTCAGGCTCATGGAGAAATAAGGTCTTCCTTATGTCAACATACACATGTTAAGTTAGGCCTACAAAGGACTGTCTACGACTGTTTGTCCAGTATGTAGTGCACTTGGGCACCATTCTCCATTGGTCACTAGGCACTACCATAATACAAACATAATGCACAATAAAGTGTAAAGGGTGATGTGGGCTCTTAGAGTCCTAGACATTATTTGATACTTCCCTTCTCCCCAGTTTAAAGAAACAGCAAATGAAACTCAATTGAGAATCTTTTGTTTCCTATGGCTCACTAGAGTTGAAATCACACCTAATCAGGGCTTAGCCTTAGGTTTGCTGTGGGACAGAGTCTCCAGTGATAGGGACAGCCTGCACGAGCAGTGAGGGTCCCCCACTAACAAGCAAAAATCATTGAGAGCTGTGTTACTTGGTGGGATCTCAACACATTGCAGCAAAGTGAATGGGATGGGAGCAGCAGCTGAGGCATTGCTTGATGCCTTCTTTCCACTGCCACACCTCCAGGGTGGGAGATGAACTTACGGGAATGCACCTCTGAACTCTGGGTCTTCACTGACCAAGGCCAGCAACTGTGAGTGGGATGCAATAGGGCGGAGAGTGGCGTGTTAAAGGAACATTTGTTTGTTGGACTTTCTCACCGCAAGCTGAGAATCTCAGGCAAGGGACACTGCCCAACATACTCTGGGGTGGTGGTCTTGCCTATGGTCATATGTTTTCAAATTGTGTGTGGTGTTTTCCCAAATTAATGTTCTTTCCCCTTTTTATTAAAAGTTCTTTTCTACACACAGACTCAGTGCTTGCAAGAGAGGAAGTATTGCCTCTTAGAGGCACTCAAGGTGTGTGTTTAAATTTCCCAGATTACTGGGTGAGGGCTTAAGATGGTTCTGTGTTGTTGTGTTGTCAAAATAACTGCTAGATATTGAACCCAGCTCTTGTTGCTGCTGACACCCCTTGGCAGAAGGGCTTAAGAAATTATAACACTTCCAGTCTCTTCCAAGAGACACTTCCTGCCCAGATTTGCATATTATAGTGGCGACATGGACAAATGGGCATTGATATAGATCTGGTTGTGTCACAAGTAAACATGCAGAATTCTAGGCTGCCTCATATTGGTTCTGCATATTTGTTTACTTACCATGTGCAGGTTGCAAATCTAATACACATCTCTTGTGCAACATAGAAATCAGTATCGGACTCCGTGAAAGTCTCTTCCACCTTCAGCTACGATGATTCTTGATGACCTTTCAAGTATGCCATAAGACCTGCAAATTTTTATATAGTGAATAAAATTATCTGAATATTGTTTTAATACACTAGGAATACTTTTTAAAAAACAGCAGAATATAGCAATGTACTAAAATCTCTAGCAATCTTTTGTAAAATAAAAACTGCTCATATAATGAAAAATTACAGAATAATCTACATTTACTTTATCTGGTTAATAGATGGACTGTATTTTAAATGTTATGTATACAGCTGGTTTAAGCTTGTTCAATAAGGGAGTGGAGAACTGGAGTGAAATTCACTTCAACTGCTTAAAGCTTAAGTATTAATCACTGGTCCTTCTTTGAATCACTGCTCAAGGTAAATTTCACGCTGTCCATGTCATCAGAGAAAGTGTGCTTTTGGAAAATGCTCATCAGCTCAGTGTCACACGTGCTGGCTTCTAAAGTTAATTTCCTAATAATTAAAGGGACAATGTAAAGTTGTTTCAGTCCCAAATTTAGGTTCCTTTAGTAGAAATAAATAAATAAAACCTAATATTAATAGAAATATTAAGAATTTTTAAAAATCATTTTGCTAGGGCATGAGAAATGCAAAATGAAACTGACAAGAAACTACTCCCAGCTTTCCCTGCTCCCCACCACATGCCCAGTCAGTTTCAGCAGGAAAAAGCAGATGGCAGCACCCCAGCCAATCACAAGAAGAGAACGCCCTGGGAAGAAAAGCTGGGCGATGGGCAGAAGGGGAAAGGGACAGACAGGGAAAGGAGCAGAATGTGGGACAGATCAGGAGTCGGGGAAGCTAAGTGGAAGCAAGGCAGAGAGGGAGAAGCTGCTCCACAGGCCACCAGTAATGTTTAACCTATGCTCTTCTGCCCTTTCTTGCCAAACAAGCCCCAATCATTTTCTGCCACATGCTCCCCCTAACTCTCTCCAGTCTCCCCACTGATTTCTCCAGTTACCCTAGCCTTGCCAACCCCACCCACCTCTGGCTCACCGGCCCCACCCCTCAGCTCAGCTTCTGCAGGGTACATGGGCCAGGCTCCTGCTGCACCCACACCCCTGCCACAGTGGGGGGAACACCCCGAGAGGGAAATCCAGGGCTATGGCTGGTGAGAAATGTCCCACATCAAGCTGCACCAAACCTAGCAGCTTTGATTAAATAAGACGTGGCCCCTTCATAGACTACAGTCCAGCCACATGTAGGTTCAAAAAGAACTATATAAAGTCATGGAGGATAGAGCCATCAACCACTATTAGCCAGGATGGACAGGGATTGCTGTTTGCCAGAAGCTGGGATTGGGCAACGGGATGGATTATTCGATGATTACCTGTTCTGTTCATGCCCTGTGAAACACCTGGCATTGACCACTGTCGGAAGGCAGGATACTGGGCTAGATTGACCAGTATGGTTGTTCTTATAGAATCATTGAAGACTAGGGTTGGAAGGGACCTCAGGATGTCAGCTAATCCAACCTGCTTCTCAAAGCAGGACCAACTCCAACTATGCCATCCCAGCCAGGGCTTCGTCAAGCCACACCTTAAAAACCTCTAAGGATGGAGATTCCACTACCTCCGTAGGTAACAGTTCCCACCCTCCTAGTAAAAACGTTTTTCCTCATATCCAATCTAGGCCTCCCCCACTGCAACTTGAAATCATTGCTCCGAGTTCTGTCATCTGCTACCACTGAGAACAGCCTAGCTCCATTGTCCATGGAATCCTTTTCAAGTAGTTAAAGGCTGCTATGAAATCCCCCCTCATTCTTCTCTACTGCAAACTAAATAAGCATAGTTTCCCTCAGCCTCTATGCATAAGTCATGTGCTCCAGCCCCCTAATCATTTTGTTGCCCTCTGCTGGACTCTTTCCAATTTGTTCACATCCTTTCTGTAGCGGGGGTGCCCAATACTGGACACTGTACTCCAAATGCAGTCTCATCAGTGCCGAATAGAGAGGAATAATCACTTCCCGCGATCTGCTGGCAATGCTCCTACTAATGCAGCCCAATATGCCATTAGCCTTCTTGGCAACCAGGGCACACTGCTGACTCATATCCAGCTTCTTATCCACTGTAACCCACAGGTCATTTTCTGCAGAACTACTGCCTAACTTGTCAGTCCCCAGTCTGTAGCTGTGCATGGCATTCTCCTGTCCTAAGTGGAGGACTGCACTTGTCCTTGTTGAACCTCATCAGCTTTCTTTTGGCCCAGTCCTCAAATTTGTCTAGTTCACTCTGTATCCCGTATCTATGACTCTCCCAGCTTAGTGTCATCTGCAAACTTGCTGAGCATGCAATCTACCCTATCCTCCAGATCATTAATGAAGATGTTGAACAAAACCGGCCTCAGAACCAACCCCTGGGGCACTCCACTTGTGACTGGCTACCAGCTAGACATGGAGCCATTGATCACTACCCATTGACCCCGATGATCGCAGCCAGCTCTCTATCCATTTAATAGATCATTCATTCAACCAATACTTCTTTAACTTGCTGATAAGAATACTGTGGAGACTGTATCAAAAGCTTTGCTAAAGTCAAGGTATATCATGTCCACCTCTTTCCCCACATCCACAGAGCCAGTCACCTCTTCATTGAAGGCAATCAGATTGGTCAGGCATGACTTCCCCTTGGTAAATCTATGTTGACTGTTCTTGATCACCTTCCTCTTATTCAAGTGCTTCAAAATGGATTCCTCAAGGACTTGCTCCATGATTTTTCCAGGGAGTGAGGTGAGGCTGACTGGTTTGTATTTCCCCAGATACTCCTCCTTCCCTTTTTTAAAAGATAGGCACTATATTTGCTTTTCCCCAGTCATCCAGGACTTCCCCTGATAGCCACAAGCTTTGAAAGATAATGGCCAATAGCTCTGCAGTCACGTCAATCAATCCCCTCAGTACCCGCAGATGCCTTGTATCCAGCTCCATGCACTTCTGCATGTTTAGCTTGTCTAAATAGTCCTGAATCTGTTCTTACACCACTGAGGGCTGCTTACCTGCTCCACAAACTATGCTCCCAGTGCAGTAGTATGAGGAATCCCTTTGTCTGTAAAGACAGAGGCAAAAATAGCATTGACTACTTTAGTTTTTTCCACATCATCTGTCACTAGGTTGCCTCCCCCATTCAGTAAGGGGCCCACACTTTCCCTGACCCTCTTTTTGTTGCTAAGATATTTGTAGAAACCATTCTTGTTATCCTTCATATCCCTTGCTAGTTGCAATGCCAGTTATGCTTTGGCCTTCCTGATTTCACTTCTGCGTGCTCAAGCAGTATTTTTATACTTCTCCCTAGTCATCTGACCGGGTGCCCACTTCCTGTAAACGTCCTGTTTGTGTTTAAGCTCACAGAAGACTTTAAAGTACAGCCAGCTCTCCTGGACTCCTTTCCCTCTCATATTAGCCTCCCAGGGGATCCTGCCCATCAGTGCCCTTCCATTCCTGCTGCCTCTGCAAAGGTGGAAGAAGCAGCCCTGACTTCAGTGCAGTCAGCCAGTAAGTAGCATGCAAAGGGGTTGTGTGGAGAAGGGCTTTACTAACTAAAGCACTCACTTTACTGACTGTCTGGGGGGGGACCTGCATATTGTTAGTTCCTTGTTGTTTTTGTCTTCCCCTCCTGTAGTAATTCTTTTGCAAATATTTTCTGTCTGTTGTTCTGTTTCTTCATGTGAGGAGGAGGAAATGGGGATTAGACAATGTTAACTAACATGAAGTCAGGGGAATTTCGCACAGCCTGTGAACCCTAGTTAGACTGCTGTATGCTAGTACTGTAGTACTGGTTGGGGTAGGGGGGAAAAGGAATGTTTTGTTCCTTTGCCTTTTTTTGAGACGCTGAGAGAGGAAGGTTTCTCTTCACACCAGCGTAACTGTGCTGACGTTAATGGTCTGATTCTTCACTTCCTTGTATGTTGCACGGTTGCATTCATCTGTGCAGAGTGAGTGTAAAATGCTATCCAATTACAATTCTCAACTAGAATTCTCCCACTAGTTCAGGATGCAAGGCAGTAGGAAGGAAGGGCCAGTGGATTTGCTCTGATATAAAGGAGAGCAGAGTCAGGTCCTGTGGGAACATAACTAAGCAATATTCCTTTGCGCTCTAGCTATCAGGATGCTATCCTCCTTTTCTGTGATTTATTATATTGGGGAGCAGGAATGAAATCGTCTCTGTAGAATCTTTTTATTTATGCTGCTAACAATCCATAGAGCTACTTCTCCATCATCCCATCAGAGCTCCCAGTCAAACTGTGTTCAATTAGATATTCTCTGGGCAGTTTTTCCTTGGCCATATTGACAGGATGTGCTATGTCTGGCAGTCACAGTGATCTAGTCTAATGCAGCAGCAAAATGGACCTGTGATCATGAATATTTTAACACAAAAACAAGCAAACATTCAGCTTCTTTAGCTTTATGCCCACTAGTATGAAAATTCTGGATAATAAAATTAACTGTGATGCTAGGGAAGGCAATAGGGTGGTTGTTTTTCTATGTCCTATCCTCTGAGTTAGCTTCAGGAATAAAAAGCCTTTATAGAAAGTGGTCTAATTCTGTTCAGAAGTTGCCCTTGCAATTCTGTTCACATTTCCACATGATGATCTTGTCAGCCCTTATTTGTGTAAGTAGTCCCATTTACTAGAACAAGGTTTGTAGAATTTTTCCCTAATTTTTGTTGTCTGATATTCCAAATTGCAAGCAGAACACTATTTCTGAGATTCCTGCCAAGACCTTTTCCACTCAGCTTATCCAGAACACTTTGTCCAATTGTGGGGCAACACTTTGTCCGGTTCTCTGGGATCCAAAATCTCTGTTAGAATCTGGATTTGTCACGAAGGTTTCTTCTGCTTCTGAGGTGATCAGGGTCAGGTGTAATGGGGTAGGTAAGGAAGCACACTTCCAAAATACATCATTATAAATCAGATTACATAAATGTTGCAAAACAGACTGACACACGTGCATTACATTCTATATTGTATCACACGCTTAACAATTGACTTACTAATTGTGTGAACCAGGCCCTGTATATATTACGTCATGAGCTATCCATGTGCTATAAACTGTGCTAATAAGCAAGGTTGCAGCTGCAAACTTATCAGAACTTATTCTGCAAATTTATTCACTCTTGCTCTATGTTTTTTATCCACTAGCTGTAGATAAATGTAAAGATGTGTTTGTAAAAGATGAAAATTTAGAGATGCTTCTTCTGTGCCTCATAAGGGACAGTGTTGTGAAAATAGGAATTTGGAGATGTGCCCTGGAGGCGGGGTTGGGAACACCACATGACTGTGTGCAGCAGTTCACCACAGTAGCTCTCCAGTTTGTTTTAATAAAGTTCTATTTCATTCACTGGTTTTTTATTTAATGAACCCCAAGATTGTTACATGGTGTCAGAAGTGCTGTATGAGAAGAAAAGTGCAGTGATTTTGAAGTTAACTCCTGCGTTTGCAACTGAAAGCAGACACATGGAGATGCCAGAGAAGCATGTGGAGCACCAGGCATAGAGGCTTTTGCGTGTATTTGTTGGGCACGGTTCTTCGCAGCAGAATGCAACGAATGCTTTCTCCCCAACAACATGCAAAAAGATTGATGTTTTCACTTTATCATTTTTCTTCTCTGCCCCTACCTCTGCTAAATACAATTCACATTTCTGTCTGAATTTTTTCCAGTTCTCTTAAACATTGCATGACAACTGCAGACAGGATGGAGGTTGCAACACAACCAGTCTGGGCTTTTTACCTCTTCTTAATCTAGTCAAGCTATTATTGTGCACATTTGTAGGCCTTTCATACACGTAGGCTGGGTCTACACTGACGGTGGCAAATTCGCCACCATCACATCGATTGCTCTGGATCAACTGAGCGGTCTGTATAGATGTGCTCAGTTGATCCAGGAAGTGATGCAGGAAAACCACCTCGGTAAGTGGCGTAGCGCTGCGTCGAAGAGAATGCTGTTCCCTTTGATGTAGCGCAGTATGGACACCGTGCAGAGGAGACGCTGAAAGTCGACGGGAGATACGCAAGTGATTTATATCACTTGCGTATCTTCCATCGACTGCCACTGAATCGCAAAGGTAAGTGTAGACCGGGCCAAAGAAAAACAGAAGTAGGGAAGTCTGAGAAATGGACAAAAAAGGAATTCGCAGTGGGCCTTGTAAATAACATGTAGCTAGTGTAACAATCTTGGGATTCATTAAATAATTATAAATAAATAAATAAAATAATTATATATCATATCATATATAAATAAATAAAAATCATTACACTTGGACAGCAACTGATTATTTCTTAAGGCCAGCCTTTAATTATCACTTCTTTAAGGATTTCCAATGATTCATCTTTCCCCATTTCCTCTCTTATTTGTTACAGTTTCCTGTTAGCTGTATGAATTGACTGTACAATCAGATCTATATAGGCTTACATCTCTGTCTCTAAAGTCTTCTCTGGTTTTATGGGAGCCACTACTCCGGAAAGTGTATCTGTTGCGAACATAATTTACCAGGGGTGTAAGTCACAACCAAATAATACGTTTGCAGCTTTATCATCATTCTTTGAATCCTTGAGGTACAGTCATTTAGCGGTATGCTATATCATGCTATCAGGGGCTTGTGGTCCATTTCAACTTCAGCTTCAACTGTCTGTCCATAAATATACTGAGTGAATCTCTCACAGGCAAACAACATTCCTAAAAGCTCCTTCTTGATCTGTGTGTATCTGTTTTCTGCCTCAGTCACTGATTTGGACGCATATGCCACTGGTTGCCAGCAATCCTCAGGCTTCTGTAAAATCACTCCACCTTCACCCAACTGTGAAGCCTCTGCTGAGATTGTAACAGGCCTTCCTGGCACATAGAACATCAACACTGGTTCTTGTATCAGTTATTGTTTTAAACCTTCCCATGATTCCAAATATTCAGCACCGCAACACCATTCATTTTTATTCTCTAGGAGTTTTCTCAAAGCCACTGCTTTGGTAGATAGATTAGGTATGAATTTTCCAAGAAAATTAACCATTCCCAGGAGCTGTTGGACATCTTTCTTTGACTGGGGACATGGCATCATTTCAATGGCTGAAATCTTCCTCTTATCAGGTTTTACACCTTCATTGGAAATAATGTCCCCCCAAAAAGTCAGTTCTGTAACCCTAAAACACATTTCTCCCTATTTAGTTTGAGGTTTGCGGTGCTAGTTGCATTCAGGACTTCCCAAAGTCTATGATCGTGCTCCTCTTTTGTTGATCCCCAGATGATGATGCCATCCATTGAGATGTCAACACCATTAATATAGTCATAGATCATATGTATAATTGTGTGGTACACATCTGGTGCTGAAGCCATGCCAAAGGGTAAGCGTAAGAATCTGTATCTTCCAACCGGGGTAAAAATGTGCATAATTTTGAGCTTTCTTCAGTTAATTTTAGCTGCCAAAACCCTGAGGATGCATCCGATTTACTGAAATATTGAGCATTTGCAAATTGAGCCATAATCTCTTCTCTGGTTGGTAGTTTGAAATGTTCCCTTTTTATAGCCTTGTTGAGGTGTCTGGGATCTAAGCATATGTGTAGCTGGCTGTTACTTTTCTCCACGATGACTAGAGAGCTCACTCATTCTGTTGGCTCCTTAATTTTGTGTATTATTTGCATTGCTTCGATCCGTACGAGCTCAGCCTTTAGTTCATCACAGAGCACAAATCGCACTTTTCTGTGGGGATGGATAACTGGAGGGACATGCTTGTTTATCCGGTTTGTATATTTACCCTACAAACAACCCAACCCTTGAAAAAAGTCATGCTATTCCTGAAAGAGTGCCTCATGGCCAGGTTCAGTATGATCTTGTAGTTTGAGTACCTGTTTTACCATACTGAGTTTCTCACATGTAGCCAGGCCTAAAATTGGTGTCAAATATGCAGAATTTTAAAATATTGTGTGCAGAATTTTGAATTTTTTGGTGCAGAATTCCCTCAGGACTGAAGTAAGGAAAAAGGGAGTCTTTCTCTACGTCACATCTTCTCTTTTATATACCTGCTTGAGACCTTGAAGGCCAATTATCAGCTTGAACAGGTTTTTTTATGTCAGTTCTAAACTGTTTGGAAATATCAGTGGAAACTGTAACAAACTCTGAACTGAGGTGAAACTAATGAGCTTTCATAAATGGGAGGATCATATATACACACATATGTACAGCCATTCTCTACAAGTCTCTTCTGTCTTTTTTTTTTTTTTTTGCAGATGGGTTTCTGCTCCATGTAACAGCACAGGCTCAGTAGCCTTAAAAGGACCAACGTGTGGGTGAGAAGCATCAGACTCCCTCTTAATATTTTAATTTAGAGAAGAAGAAATGAATCTTGCAAATTATGATGCATTGTCCGGAGCCATATTTGACTGGGACTACGTTCTATGGGAAGTTCGTTTGAAGTTAGTAGCAGCTGGATTTTTCATCTACCTGGGAGTATTTCTTCTAGTTCACTGGCTAGCCTCATGGATCAGTACCAGTTATCAAACTTTGTCAACAAAAGAAAAGGTCTTCTCGAACATAGCTATCACACGTGGCTTGCTTGGAATTCAGAGTTGTGTAGCTGGCTTCTGGGCCTTGCTCATAGATCCAGTTTTTCAAGCTGACCAAGTGTATTCACAGCAAAAATGGAGCTGGTTTCATTGCTTAATAGCCTCTGGCTACATCTTGGCTGAAAATGTACTTGTTCATGTGTCTAATATTGTTTTCAGGATATGTGATGTGTTCATGGTAGTTCATCATTTATTTGCCTTTGGTGGGCTTCTTGCTCTGATAACTAATGTGAAGTGTGGACACTATCTACCCCTAATGGGATTGCTACTTGAGATGAGCGCGCCTTCAATTTGCATATACTGCATGCTTGTAAGGGTAAGAGCTTGTTATTTCAATTATTCATGATATAAGTTTTTGTTATAAGCCTCTCATTGCCCCCGCCTCAAAAAAAATTGCAAAGAAGTATTGGCCTCCAAATTTGCAGATAAATTCTTCCTTGATCCCAGAACTATTCTTCCAAACTTGAAGCAAATTGGCCATCAGAACCCTTAATTTGAACACTCTTAAAATACTTATATTGTCCAAAAAAAAAATTTTTTTTACCCACTTTGTAGCAAAGAAACACAAAGGGCAGATTTAAAAAACTTACTTACAGACGCACTAGCTGGGATCCAGTGCACAGGACTAGAGATTAGGTGACCAAATCCTATTTTTAAAAGATTTTTCTTTAAGACTGAAAATAGTAACATGAGAATAGCTCATGGGCTCTAACAATCTTAACATAGACCATTACATTTCTGCTTGAGACTAATGGTATGTGCATGTGTGCTCACACATCTGAGTGTTTATGTACATTCTATGGATGCAGAGAGGGAGAACAGCCTTGGAGAGATCTGCCAGGTTTGTTGGGAGAGAAGAAATCTGGGCTGCCTCCCAAACCGTAATCAGTTCTAAGCAGCTTGTCTTCTTTACAGAAAACTGACTGCCTTATCTTTCAAGTTGCAATCTCATTTCTCTTTCTTTGTTGTTGTCTCTTCCAGATTGGCTGTGCTAATACCCTTTTTTGGAAGGCAAACCAATGGGTACTGATCCATATGCAACACTGCCGCATGGTCCTTGCTTATCACATGTGGTGGGTGTGTATTTCCAATTGGAATGATGTGGTGGAAAATCTGGGACTTCCACATTTTATTGTATTCTTCATGGGGTTAAGTACACTTACATTCATCCTTAGTCCATACTGGATATACAGATCAACTCGGCGGCTCTTCGGTCCAGTTGACTGGAACTTTTCATTTTTCACTGCTGCGTTTGGATCCTCTGGAAAATTAAAAAGTGAAACATTGAAAAAGAAGAGGAAATAGTCCTGCAATAGCTATTAGGGTAATGGTAAAGTATGACCAGAAGAACATGGTACAGATATACTGCTGAGTTCATAAAAATAGAATTGCTTACGAGAAGTTTACGAATATATTGACTGCTTTGTAGATTGCTATACTCCTAGACTCCTATTGCTATATCCTATACTCATTCATTAAAAGCATTTGAAAATGTGGCTGTCTGTTTTTAAAATACACACACATACAAAATCTTTGACTTAGTCAGGATTCATGCTGGTAACTTCAGTCCAGGAACATAAGGTAATAAAATTTCATTTTCTGGGGGAAGTGGCAAATAAGTGATAGAGAACTAAGGGAGGCGTCATTCGATTCATTAAAATCTAGAGAATCATAATTTCAATGGTGTTACCATCTGCAGGGTAGCAGGGGGAATCTCATTTGCACATTCTCCTGTTCCCAGCTCCAGGTCCTCCAATTAGTTGAAGTTTTGATAATACAACTTCGTCTGAAATTGGTCAAGTTGAGTATTATTCAAAAGCCCTTTTTCCCATGAACACAATGGGGCCAAACATGGAAAAACCCAAACCAATTATGTAGCTATATATTCAACAAAATAATGAAATATCAGCTTTTTAAATTATACATTAATGCAGGGATGTATTGCTTACATGAGAAAAGACATTGATCTTTGGTAAACCCAGTGAGTTTAGATTTGACATGTAGGACTGAAAACATTTATTTGTCAAACTCATCATCAGTGCCATCTCTGTCTAAGGCTCCACTGCTAGATACAATGTCACATTGATCCTCATCACACACCTCAGTACATGGCAGATGGCTGGCCAGACATTTGTAAGGTAGTGACAACTTGTCTTTCAACATGAGTTTTTGATTGTCTGAAGAACTGATTTGGGAGTGCATGGTATTTTATGCATAACTGGTGTGATCAGTCCATCCTCCAAAACCCATCTGTGCTTGATAGGGGAGGATAGTTGTGGATATACTCAACCATCCTGGAGCCATTCCATTGCTTGATAATTTGCCCTCTTGATAGCAGATATAAATTCATCCCTTGTCAATAGCAGTTTTTCTCCATTTTCTGCTTGGAAAACATCCACCAATATATGCACTCTGCAAGTGCCATAATGTTGACCTTCAAATGGTAAACTGGGCACCTAAACGTGTCTAGTGCCTTTATGATCTCATTGGTGACATTTAGCCATTTTGAGCACCTCGGGAGGAAAGAGAGAGTCTTTGGAAGCTCAATGAAATGCCTTCCTGTCAGATAATTTGGTCTTTCCAGACATTCTTGCAGAAGTGTAACATTCTGAATGGGTGTGGAATCCTGGCTGTGCAGCTGTTGTACAGGCCTGCAAAGACCCATGTTATTTTAATTCAGTTCCGAAGATGCCTTTGTTCACATATTCCAGCTGCATAAGGAATGTTAACTAAACTGAGTGATCAGTGGGGCTAGCACGTATGACTGGTAGGATGCATACACACGTTATTCATTCTAGCACCTTGTGTAGTGCTTAGTTAAAGGCTGATCATGTTGGAATGTACCTTTCTCCTGAAATGGTGTGGTATGGTATTTCCTGGGTGTTTGGATTATTTGAGGGTATATCTTCTGACTCTTCACCAAAGCAGTATTCAATGAAGCCAGAATTGATTTTAGCATTGGATATGTATCTCAATAGAGCTGTGCAGCTCTCTCTTGTGTTCTATTTATTAATACTATTAATAGGCAAAAATAGATTTTGTAAAACTGATTTTATAAAATCAGTTATGAACAAAATTGCTTTTTTTACACTGATTTTTTTTTTTTAATTTTCAATTAAAAGCATTTATTTTTAGGAAAAAGAAGGAAGGGGAATTTAACATACTTCTGAGCCAGTGAAAGGCGCTCAGGGCAGGAACCTTGTTATATTTTATACCTGTTAAAGCATTCTGCATATCAATGGTATTTAATTACTAACATTGTTAACCTACCAGTGTTTGCTAGTGCAAAAGAACCAGATACTGAAGTTGATATGTCCCAAAACCGAATTTTTCTTTGGGAGTAGGAAGTGTTCTTCAGCCACGTTAACAATGTAGCTAAAGTGATATTTTTATTAATCTGACTTTCACCTTGATTTTGTACCTTGAGCACCCAGATATCATGGGTGCAGTGTAAGAAGCAGGATCAAGTTAATTTACTTTATTTGAAGAGGGGTGGCAAAGAAGGAGGCCAGTTCAGAACATGTTAAAAGGAGAGATGAAGAAATTTGTCCTGGCATGTATCCTCTAAAATTATCATCTCAACATGTAAGATTAAGTGTACAAAATTACCTTTTCCTTTTTCTGTACAAACTGAGTGTTTCTCACCTGAGTTGCCACTTGTAAACCAGTTGGTCAGGTTTATTGCTGTTATGCAGATATGCATAGATATCTCGCTCATTCCTCTGACCTAGACCAATGTAGTGTCTGTTCTGTTTAGGTTTCTTCAGGTCAGAAAGATAAGAGATTAATCATGTCTAAACGCTACTAGGACTTTGTTGCTGCTGTAGGCCTAGACTAGGTTTAGTTCATTTATAGGTTTTGCTGACGTAAGGTTGGCATATACTTTTAGCAGGGCCTCATCACACTGGCATATGGAAAAGATTCCATTGACTTCAGCAAGAGCTAGATCAGGCCCTTAGTATGTTGCTGCCATCACTTGCAAAAAATTTTACCTAACTCCAAATGTTCACAAACTAATGTACTCCTTTCCCCAATTCAGTGTTGCAGTCATCAGCTTTGCCCTCAGAAAGAATGGGCTTATTTATTGTATTACTTTTTATCAGTCAGCGCTCCATATTCATTCAAACAGATCCAAACTTTCTGCCAGATATCTGGTTCTAATTGTCCAAGTGGAGCATTCATGTGCTGTGTTCTTCACATTGAGATTGTGTTGTGTTTTTGTTTGTTTGTTAAATCAATTTTTATTCTTACCTAAAAAGCCTATCATGATCTAAGCACCAACAACACAGACTTCCTTCTACGATTGTCAGCTGTTTTCAAGTACTGTGAATTTTTCTTGTACAGTAATTGAGGATTTAGATACAGTGCTCTGTCTTTCTAGAAAGCTCTACAGTTTTCTGAGGGAGACTCCCACTTGGTAGAGGTTTAGAAGTCAGTTTAAACTGTAAGTTTAAAAGACACTGCAGTCGGGTGCATTGTACAATAATGCATTTTTGGATGCTATGTCATCATTGGTTTGTTTGTATAAATAAGTATTTTGTGGAATAATTTTAATTTATAATACTTCCAGTCACTGTTTTACTGATGAAATGTCTGATTCTTCACTGTTTCAAATTTTTCTACTGGGGCCTTGCAGTGATGAAATAAGCTTTGCAATATATGTATTAAAATAGCATTTTGAATATTGACAATGTTTTATTGCATATGTTAAGGATATCTTCATGTTCAGCAGTTGGGAATAACCATAGTATAAACTTCTCATATTAACATTGTTTATAAAAGAATAAGTAAAAAATGCCCACTTTTAATGGATTATTAATGTCAGTGCAACTTCACAACATTTGTCTTTTGTACAGGTGATTAAAAAATGCACCTCTTTGAGATTATTCCTTTTGTCTGTGTGTATCTTGGCTCATCTGTGTGGCTTGTGTCTGAGTTAGGCCTTCATCCTGAGGACATGCATGTGGGTAACTACACGTGTGCAGAAGTATTTTCAGGTTTGTCTTAACCAAAGGAGAAAAGGTCTATGAAACAAAAACTACAGTACAATGTTTCTAAAAGACACTATCCTAACCTTTTAAAAAGATAGTGTTAGCTTGTTTTTAAAGTTTTGCCTAATCAAATTACTCAGCATGCATAACCACAAGCAAAAAAAAACTTTCTAAAGGCAGTTTACAAAGATAGGATGTAGGCCTCCTAATGCCCTTGTTGTTTGTAAATGGGGACGAAAGATTTAGATTGCAGGATGCAGGACAAAATCCACAACATTTACAGGACAGGTTTAAAAGAAATTATAACATTTTAGAAAAAAAGCCATAGCTTTGTAACTTCATCAAGGACAGAAATTATAGTTGTAGCATCTGACACCGTTAACTAGTACCCTTACCTGAAGAAACATGCACTTTACCCTTCCTGTTTTCCTGACCTATTTTACAATCTAAAACTGCCAGCCTCTCTCTTTCCTTCTTCTAAAAATGCTGGTTTTAATTGCGGAAGAGTTTGAAAATAATAACTGTCCTAAACTTCTGAAAGTATAACTTGAAAAACAGGGCCTGGGGATAAGAGAGCTCCCATTGATTTTAGGGGTGCTTGGACAACTGGCTGAAACAGCTGTGCCTCCATTCTGGGTTAGGTGTCCTGATTTAGTACCTGCTGACAGCCTGAGCTAATCCTGGGCAGTTAGAGCCTCACCCCTGCGCAAGGTGAGTTTGGCTCTGTGGCTGTCACCACCCAGCGCGCTCTGGGAACCTGCTGACCGGGGCAGCTCAGAGTCACACGTGTTGGCTTCTGCATTTAGTTCCTGGCAAGGGAAGGGCCAGTGTCAGTTGTTGAAGCCTCAGACACAGGCTGGGTTGGTAAAAATAAATAGACAAAACCTCATCTCCACCGAACCGGGACACGTTGGTGACGAAGGAGACGCTGAGGACGGCGGCAGGTGGCCGGGCCGGACATGCCCGAAGTGAAACCGAAAGGAGCCCCCGGGGCTTTCCCCGCTCCGCAAGGGCCCGGCCAAGGTGAGCGGGGAGCGGAGTCCGGCAGCGCCCAGCCCCAGCGCGCGGAGAGCGGAGCTCGGTGAGAGCCGCGGCGGGGCGGACGGGGGCAATCGCAGGGGAGCGGGGCAGGGCTGAGCGCCGAGAACAGCCCGTTTCCACGGGAGGGGCTGTTGGACGAGCTGCACAGCCGGCGGAGGGCTCCATGTAGCTGTGCCGGCGGTGGGCGGAGGGAGCGGTTTTGTGTAGCGACGGCACATTTTCCCGGGCTGTCCGTCCACACCGGTGTAACTGCGCCGCATTAGTGAGCCTCGTTCTCCACTCCCTTGCGCGGAGGGTGGTGGGCGGGCGGTTGTGTGCATCGCTGCCGAGCGAGCGTCAAATTCTAGCAGACGAGGACCCTTCACAGCGCGGGTCCGAGGTGCCGGCAGTGAGAGAAACGGGCTCGTGGAGTTGCCCTGGTGTGAACGAGGGCATAGATCAGCAGCACGCTTTGTTCTGTAGCTCGGAGGATGCGATCCCCCTTCTCTGTGGTTTATAGTGAGGGACAGGAAGGTAAAGTATCTCTGTAGAAGCTTTTTACTTACGACCCATATGGCTTCTTTTTCTGCCTCCCACAAGAGTTCTCTCCCAGTCAAACCATCAAATTAGATAATCTCTGGACAATTCTTCCCCTGGCCATATTGACAGGATGTTCTGTGTCCAGCTGGCATGGTGATCTTGTCGAATGCCTCAGCAAAATGGACCTGTGAGCATGGATATATTAAAATAAAAACGAAAGAAAACGTTCAGCTTCTTTTAACTACATCCTGTGGAGGACATTTTAATTAGCTTTATGCCCCCAAACCTGAAAATTCTGGACTATATAGTTAATAATAATAACTGTGATGCTGTCGGAGGCAACAGGGAGGTTGTTTTTCTTTGTCCTACCCTCTTAGTTAGCTTCAGGAATAAAAAACCTTTTAGAAAGTGGTCTAATTTTGTTCAGAAGTTGACCGTGCAATTCTATTCTCAAGATGATCCTGCCAACCCTTACTCATGCAAGTAGTCCCATTTACTAGAACAAGGTTTTGTAGAATTATGCCCTGTGTTTTGTTGTCTGATATTCTCAATTGCAAGCAAAACACCATTTCTAGGATTCCCTCCCAGACCTTTTCCACTCATCTTAACGTTTTATCCATTTCTCTGGGATCCAAAAACTCTTAGAATCTGGACTTGTCACTATGGGTTCTACTTTGGCATTTCAGAGCGCTGTACCAGAGGTGTTCAGGTTCAGATGTAGTGGGGTAGGGGAGGGACCACACCTCCAAAATACATAATTATAAATCAAATTATATAAATATTGCAAAACAGACTGACACATGCATTACATTCTATATGTTATCACACACTTAACAATTGGTTTACTAATTGTGTGAAGCAGGCCCTGTATATATTGTGAGCTATCCATGTGCCATGAAGTGGGCTAGTAAGCAAAGCAAAGCTGCTAGCTTATCACATTTTACTATTGTTCTACTTTTGTATCTACTAGCTGTAGAGATATGTTTGTAAAAGATTATAGTTTAGAGATGCTCCTGCATAAGGGACAGTGTTGTGAACATAGGAATTTGGAGATTTGCCCTGGAGGCTCAGGCAGGGATGGGAACATCACATGGCTGTGGGCAACAGTTCACTACAGAAGCTCTCCAGCTTATTTTATTATAGTTCTATTTTGATTCCATTCTCATTCACTGGTTTGCTGTTAATGAACCCCAAGAATGTTACACTAGCTACATGTTATTTACAAGACCATTGTTCATGATTTCTCAAATGATACCTTGGAGGGCATATTTCGTACAAAACATCATAATCATATAACAGTTGTGAATAAGTGGGTGCAGGATGTTATTTTGAGGTACACTGTGTCACACATACTCAGAGGGCCCTTCATGTGAAAAAATGGAAGTTCAGTGACACTTAAACACGCTGCTAAAGAATTATAAGCCTCTGTTGTGTTTTTCTCCCATTAGCACGGGCCCCTTTTATTTATGTTCATAGTTATTGTTTTTATTCACTTCTGGAATGGTAACAGTTAGATGTAAAAAAAAATAAATTGGTCATACAACAATTTTCTAGTCTTCCCTGACGAACATGATGGGGTGGGGGTGTATTGGCATATATTCTGTTGAAGGATCATTTTAAAATGTGTTGACAGTAGTACTAGCAAAACAGTTCAACCAGAAGGACTTCTTGAGGTGTGAATTATAAAGACAAAGGAAGACTAGAAGAAGATAAAAAAGAATAGCGTGTATTCCACATGTGTAGTAGTAACAAGAAGGGAGGAAAAGCCAGTAAGGAAGTGAGCAGGAAAAGGTATTATATATTATATAACTAGGGAGCAATAGGTGAATGTCTTGTGACTATAACATCCATTGACACTAACAGTTCTGCAAGTAGTACTCCTGGGGGAATTCTGCACCACCGTGCAATGCAGAATTTGCACAGAATTAATGTTCTGCTCAGAATTTCCTTTTTCCACCACAGAACTGGTGCTGCAGAGCCCAGCTCTCCAGTTCACAAATAGAAAACGCTGCCAGGGGGAGGGAGAGTGAGCTGGAGGCTTCCCAGCAACTGTAGTTCCTGGTACGTCCTGCAGGAAGGAGGTGTCTTGCAGGAAACTCTATGCAAGCCCTGGATCCAGGATCAGACCGTTTCTCCCCATGCATACCTGGACTCTGGGAGGTGATGTGAGCGTCTAAACTGGAGGGGCTGGCAACTGGGCTCTGGGGGGTAGAGAGTGCGAGTATCTTGGATGGGAGTGCCCCATAGCTGTGCTCTGGGGGTAGGGAGTGCGGATGTCTAGAGTGGGGGGTTGGCCCTTCAGCAGAGGTTTCAGGCGGAAGAGGGTATAGATGTCTGTCTCCATGGCTGGATTCTGGGAGGGAGGGGGCAGAGAAACAGGAACTGGGCTATCACAGGGGTTTCTTTAACTTTCTACTCCTGAGGAAATTTTTTTTCTGTCTGTATTACTACAGAGATAGGCCACATCTACACCAGTGAGCTTACAGAGGAACAGCTGTACTGATGTTGTAAGTTCATTTGGGTAGCTGCTCTAATAAATACATATACAACGAGTGGCAATAGCCAAGATGCTCTCCTGCCAACATAGCGCTGTGCGCACTGCCACTTATGCCAGAGTAATTTATATCACTCAGGTGTTGGTTTTGTCACACCCCTGAGCGACATAAATTTTGCTGACATATGTGGTAGTGTAGATATGGTCATAATTTAAAATAAATTACCAAAATAACTGAAGCTGGCATGGTTTTATAGGGTTATTTTGAAAAGCCACATATGCAGAATTTTAAAATATTGTGTGCAGACTTTTTAATTTTTTGGTGCAGAATTCCCCCAGGACTAAAGTAAGGAAACAGGGAGTCTTTTTCTGTCTCATCTTCTCTTTTATATACCTGATTGAGACATTGAAGGCTAAAACAGCTTTGAACGGGTTTTTTATTTCAGTTCTAAACTGTTTGGAAATATCAGTGGAAATTGTAACAAACGCTAAACTGTAGTGAAACTAATGAGCTTTTGTAAATGGCGGGATCATTTTATACACGCACACAGGTACAGCCATTCACTACAAGTCTCTTCTTTCTTTTTTTTAATTGCAGATGGGTTTCTGCTCCATGTAACAGCACAGGCTCAGTAGCTTTAAAAGAACCAATGTGTGGGTGAGACGCTTCAGATCCCTCTTAATATTTTGATTTAGAAAAGAGGAAATGAATCTTGAAAATGATGATGCAATGTCCAGAGCCATATTTGACTGGGACTACGTTCTATGGGAAGTTCGTCTGAAGTTAGTAGCAGCTGGATTTTTCACCTACCTGGGTGTATTTCTTCTAGTTCACTGGCTAGTCTCATGGATCAGTACCAGTTATCGCAATTTGTCAGCAAAGGAGAAGGTCTCCTTAAACTTAGTTATCACAAGTGGCCTCTTTGGAATTCAGAGTTGTGTGGCTGGGTTGTGGGCCTTGCTCATAGATCCAGTTTTTCAAGCTGACCAAGTGTATTCACAGCAAAAGTGGAGCTGGTTTCATTTCTTAATAGGCTCTGGCTTCATCTTACTTGAAAATGTAGTTGTTCTTGTGTCTAATATTGTTTTCAGGACATTTAATGTCTTTGTGGTAACTCATCATTTATTTGTCTTTGGTGGGCTTCTTGGTGTGATAACTAATGTAAAGTGTGGACACTATCTACCCCTGATGGGATTGCTACAAGAGATAAGCACTCCTTCAGTTTGCATATACTGGGTTCTTCTAACAGTAAGTACTTGTTGAATTAATTATTCATTATATTTGTCTTTGCTAAAAAACTCACATTTTATCCCTTCAAAAAAAAATTGCTAAGAAATATTGGCCTCCCTATTTGGACATGAATCCTTCCTTGATCCCAGAACTATTCTTTCAAACTTGAAGTGAATTGGCCATCAGAACCCTTAATTTTAACACTCTAAAAGTTCTTAAATATTGTCCAAATATTTTTATTTACCAATTATGTAGCAAAGAAACAAAAAGGTTATATTTTTTAAAAATTACATTACAGACTCATTAGTTGGGATCTGGCACAAAGGACTAAAAATTAGGTGACTAAATCCTATTTTTAAAAGATTTCCTTTTTTTAGAATGAAAATAGTAACATCAAAATAGCTCATCAGCTTCAACAAGCTTAACACAGACCATTACATCTCTGCTTGAGACTCATGATGTCTTCAAATGGTGTGTCCTAGTGGTTTAAGCTTTAATTCCTAAATATATGTATTCATAGCCTCAAGCCCTAATGGGATCACCTCAGCCCTTCTGCAGTGCTTTTAATAAGAATTTAAACATGACTGTCCTATTTGTGCACATAGATGCTGGAGCAGTCAGAGAGTCAAGGTCTGCCTTGGTGTTGGTGGTCAAAAGTTCCCAGACCCTGCTAACCCCACTGCACTTTTGTGATAGGTGCTCTTTTTGATTGTCTTCCTCCATCAAACTGGTGGCTGCATCTAAGTAATGCTGTATGCATATAGCAAAGACCACGAGAGACCTGTAACACTTTAAAGACTAACAAATTTCTGCAGGCATAAGCTTTTGTGGCCTGCAACCCACTTCCTCAGATGCATGAAACAGAAATCAGATAGGGGGTATATATATATACATCCAAGGGTAAGAAACAACAATGGAGAGAATATTAGAGTAGATGAGGCCTATTTACAACCATTGATTGGAAGGTGAGAATGTGTGAACAGTGACAATTACTTCTTGTAATGTGATAATCATTTCAAGTCCCTATTCAGACCCAGTTTGATTGTGTCAAGTTTGCATATGAGTTTCAGCTCTGCAGTTTCTTTCTGAAGTCTGTTTTTGAAGTTTTTTTTGTAGAAGTATGGCAACTTTCACGTCAGCTACAGAGTGTCCAGGGAGATTGAAGTGCTGTCTTATTAGTTTATGGATGTTACCATTTGCTATGTCTAATTTGTGTCCATTTATTCTTTTACGTAGTAACAGTCCAGTGTGGCCAATGTACATAGCAGAGGGGCATTGCTGGCATATTATGGCATATATTAAATTAGTAGGTGTACAAGTGAATGAGCTCCTGCTCTCATTGTTTTTCTGTATCCAGACTAATACAGCTACCCCCCTGGAATGTATGCATATAGTTTGCAAAGTGGTTTAGAATTCTACATTTTTCTCTTTGCACTCTAGAGAAAAATGATTGAGAGAATGTTTGCATGGCAGTTTAAGCTAAACACAACAGGAAAGCTAAATATGTATCTTATTTATAGAAAACACTGACTGCTTTGTCTTTTGAGATGTAATTTCATTTCTCTTACTTTGTTGTTCTCTCTTCCAGATTGGCAGGGCTAACACTCTTTTTTGGAAGGCAAACCTATGGGTACTGATCCATATGCAACACTGCCGCATGGTTCTTTGTTATCACATGTGGTGGGTGATAATTTCCAATTGGAATGATGTGGTGGACAATCTTGGATTTCCACAATTTATTGTATACTTCATGGGGTTAAGTACACTTACATTATTCGTTAATCCACGTGGGATATACAGATCAACTCGACGGCTCTTCAGTCCACTTGATTGGAACTATTTACTTTTCACTGCTGTCTTTGGATCCTCTAGAAAATTAAATAGCGAAACAGTCCAAAAGAAGAGGATATAGGGCTGCAACGGCTATTTAGGTAACATTAAACTATGGCCAGAAGAACATGGCTTCATATCTACTACTGAGTAAATGAAAATAGCATTGCTTAAAAGAAGTCTATGAATATATTGACCATTTTGTAGATTGCTATCTATATTGTATAGCCATTAATCAGAAGAATTTTAAAATAGTGGCTGTTTGTATTTAAAATACACACACATACAAAGCCTGTGATTTAGTCAGGATTCATGCCAGTAACTTCAGTCCAGGAGCATAACATAATAAAATCTCACTTCTGGGGGAAGTGGCAAATAAGTGATAGAGAGCTAATGGAGGTGTCATTTGATTAATAAAAATCTAGGGAATCATAATTTCAAGTGTGTTGTCATCTGCAGGGTGGATCTCCCTTGCGCATCCCCCTGCTCCAGGTCCAGGTCCTCCAATTAGTGGAAGTTCTGATAATAAAGCTTCGTCCAATATCGGTCAAGTTGGGTATTATTCAAAAGCCCTTTGTCCCA
>VOCS01065021.1:0-17893 GCA_007922155.1 Mesoclemmys tuberculata | reverse complement strand
CTCCTCCTCCCAGTCTTTAGTGCAGGCAGGGTTTAAGTACACCTGGGTAGGCTCTTAATTGGCTCCAGGTGCCCCTGATTGCCCAGCTGTAACCTTTCTCCTGCCTGTAGGGAAGCGGGCTTTGAGCATTCTAGGGCTCACATATCGGCCTTGAAGTACCCTGCCGTAGCCATCTGGCTTGACTTTACCACAGTACCTAAAGATTTCTCTTAAATTTCAGCCAATTATTCTAGGCAAGCAGAGAAAAACTGGACATTGTTAAGATAGAAGACTCATTAACAACTGCTAAATATTCAGCACACTAGCAGCTGCCCACTGTGAAACATACATTTTAAAAAAATATTCTTAGCACATTTGAGGAGGTGGGTGAAGTACTTTCAATGCAAAATAAAACAAATTTGTTTAGTAGCGTTATATGCAATTATGCTGCAAAGTAATGTCTATATAAGAGAACGTAGAACCACTTAGATCAAATTATCATTTGTATGAATGTTGAAGCTGCAATTTCACATTGCATTAAGTCAGTTAACATTCATTGTTATTAGCATTTAGCCTTAAATAAATTCTTTTAACAAATAAGCATATTTAGTATAATTCTGAATTAGATAACTTTACTAAGGAAAAACAACTCTTAAGGTGAGACCACATCTTCTCTTTCTCATTCTCCGATTTATGTAGCAGATGTTAATATTGCAGATTGGAGCCCATTCTCATGTAAATAGTCCAGCTGAGGTCAAAAAGTCTCCCATGAACCAAGACTAAAGTATATAAAGTTTAAAGGAGCAGGCTTACTTTAGGGCCTGCATTTTTTTCAACACACAGTAAAAGGCTCAATTGCTCATTAGTATCCACATAGAATCATGGACGATTAGGCTTGGAAGGGACCTCGGGAGGGCATCTAGTTCAACCCTCTGCTCAATGCAGGACCAACCCCAACTCATCCCAGCCAGGGCTTTGTCAAGCTGCACCTTAAAAACCTCTAACGATGGAGAGTCCACCACCTCCCTAAAGTAACTCATTCCAGTCCTTCACCATCCTCCTACTGAAAAAGTTTTTCCTAATATCCAACCTAGATCTCCCCCACTGCAACTTGAGACCGTTGCTCACTATTCTGTCATCTATTACCAATAAGAACAGCCTAGCTCCATCCTCCCTGGAACCCCCTTTTCAGGTAGCTAAGGCTGCTATCAAATTCCCCCTCATTCTTCTCTTCTGAAGACTAAACAAACCTAGTTCCCTCAGCTTTGCCTCATAAGTCTTGTGCCCCAGCCCCCTAATCATTTTTGCTACCCTCCGCTGGACTCTCTCCAACTTGTCCACATCCTTTTTATAGTGGGGGGCCCAAAACTGGACACAATACTCCAGTGCTGAATAGAGGGGAGTAATCACTTCCTTTAATCTGCTGGTAATGCTCCTACTAATGCAGCCCTATATGCCATTAGCCTTCTTGGCAATAAAGGCACACATGACAAAACAATCTTTTAAAAAGTGGTACTGTACAGCAGGTCATCTATGTCCTTATGGTAACTGGTTAAAACTATGCATCACTGAAAATTTGGGAATCTATTTTGCCCACTGGCCTGACCCTTAAAAAGAAAAAGAATAAAAGAAGAAATTAATAGACGTATACAGTCGCCCAAAGGAGACAACATACAAATACAGTGGTTGCTCTTAAAGTTTCTTCCATTTGAAAAGATCCTACTGAATGAAGAGATATTTGCCTGTACTTAAAATGGAGTATACTGGTACAACAAGTATTATTTACTCTAATTTAAATAGTTAAAAAAAAAGGTGTCTACTCAAGGGTGTTTAATTTAACATTAAGCAGTCATTCAGACAGGAACTCAGCCAGCCACTAACAAAAAGGACTCTGACATGCCTTCATTCTTTCAAGATGTACCCTCAGCCATCTCCCAAAGCCTGTCAAACAGATGGCTTGTGCTGTGTGCCTGGAAGGTCTTCACATCTGGGCTATTTCAGACCAAGGCAGAAGCAAGTTCCAGAGTCTCAGAGCCCTCACAGAGAATGTCCTAACCCATCTGAAAATAACGAGGGGGACCCAGTCTGAGCGCCTCTGCTGATTGCATTTGTGGCAGTACAGCACAGAGAGAGAGGGAATAGCTCTGAAAATGAAAGAAACTTGAAGAACATAGTATCATACTTCCAAGAATAGACATATCAAACATGTTAAAGGATGTAGGGCAGTGGCACTCAATAGACAGACCTTGGGCCAAATCCAGGCCACCAGACACTTTTGAATAGACCCTGAAATCTTTTCATTTACTTATTATTATCATTATTAATATTTCTTTATGATTTTTTCTGGAGTCTGGACCTTGACTATACCTTGACCAAAAAAATTGGACATTGACAAGAAACAATTGACTACCCCGATGGCATTTGTTTCTATTTTTAGAATGCCAGGGAACTGGAACTATATAGATTTCTTTTGGTTCAAACACACTTTGTATGCAAGAATAATGCAAAAGAGCAGTGTGAGGGATGGTGATATGAATTTTCCCAATTGCCATTTCCAATGTGAGGCCCAGCCTCCAGACAGCACTAGGATTAGGGATTACACGAAATCAGAGTTAAAATGGAGTTTGCCAAGAATGAGGATTAGGAAAACATGTTTGCATTAACCTTTTTTATATTCTGGTGCCTACACTTTTGCAATCTTTTCATTTAAAAACAAAAGAGCAGTGCAATAATTGGAGCCTTAACTATAAACTTTGACCTTCATACTACATACATTATGGTGACATGTAAAGAGCAAGACCAGAAAGTGTTCCCCTTTCACATACACCAAGGGCATCGTACCACATTTAGTATTATAATCATGTATTATAAATTTCTGTATTAAGCATCATGAAGATAATGCTGGCCTCCCCCACACCTTCTTTCTTTTTATTAATTAATATTTTTATTTTTACACACTTTTAAAATACACTCTCAAAACATCAAACCATATTTATATATGCAAATAAACACCACAAAGATAACTATGAACATGGCCTGAAAAAGCAGATTCAAGGAGCCTCTTCCTAACTAGTTCAACAATACAAGACAGAGACCTAACACTCCACTGAGCACGAGGCTGTTAGCTCAGCTAATGGGCCCAGCAGCACTCCCTATTCCAGAAGGCATATGGAAAGGCCAACTAGGTTGCCACCACCCTCTATTTATGATGTCCTCTCAGCAGCATTTGGGGGTGTACACATCACTACGTCATTATGGAGGAGCACTCAAGAATTCTGTTGAGCTCATTTCCTCGAAGCAGAATAGCTCAGTAACCATAGTTCACTCCCACTCCCACTCTGCTCCTACCTACATGGCTCAGAGAATCCAAATCAGAATTTTGTCCGATTTCTGTTGTTACTATTGAATCCAATCCACATCCAAAGACCACTCTGTACATAGCTTAAACTGTTGCTCAGTGAAGTGGGCTAAGACACTTTCACAGCAATGTCCCACCATGTTTCTTGACTCTGTGCAGGGTTCATCTCAGTTGTGGGGACCCACACAGAGGAAGAGATAAAGAATGAGAGAGCAAGATTAGAAACTGTCAGGACCAGGGGACACAGCATCCCACTTTGTGAACAGCAGACCTAAAAGTATAACAATGCAGCCTAAGGCTGTAGTGTGGATCTCCGTCAAAGGAGATTTGCTGGTGACTGGGGTCATTGTTGTTGATGATGGCACTTCTGCATCAGATGGGACTGTTTGCTTGATACTTACATTTTACCACGTTTTTTTAATGCAGCCTAAATGCTACACAACCCAAGTTGTCAACTACAAACACTACTGACAGAACTGATGCAAAATTCAAGATTGTGACATAAGAGCAGAAGTAGAGAACGCAGCACAAATTGTTTGAGTCTTTTATTATTATTATTATTTAATCTTAGGAAAGAACAGCTAATTTTTAATTTCTAACTCAGTATGAAACTTGTGCATTTTTATTTTAATTTGGTGGGTAGGTAGGTGAGGTCCTTCTAAGATCTTGAGTGTAACCAATCTGCTACACATTCTGCCACACTTAATGCTTGATGCTAAGAGGGTTGAATTAAACTCTAAACTACTCAGCGCAGAGACTAGGCATTGCTATGTGCTTTTGCTGCACCTAGCACAATGGGCATCGATCAGGCATGAAGCATTGGGATAGGACTGAAATACAAATAATATATATATTAGAATGAGCACTACTGGAACACAAATAAAAAATAATCATAATGAGGAATATTAACTGAAATAATTATTCATTATAAAGTAACATTAATAATAATACATGTACAGGGAACGAAAAACTGGTAGATTAGGTATAAGAGTGATGTTACATATTCCGGGTAGACATTATACACTAAAAAACCTCTTAACTGAATGGAGTACCTATTGGGTACCTTTTACTAGTGTTGATTAAGGCCCTACTAAATTCATGATATTGCAGAAATTGCCGATCCAGCATTATTAGGCTTCCACCACAAGTCTGACAGCGGGAACCCTGCTGTGTGTGGGGTTAACAGTGGGAGCCCTGAGGCTGCGAGTGGGAGTCCCTGTTGTCACCTCCACATGGCCGCTCTCAGCCTCAGGTCGGCCAACAGCGGAAATCACTGAAAAAGTAGTAATGGACCTTATTACCACAAATAATAAGGTCCATTATTACTTTTCTGTGATGTTCCATGGGTCATTCACAACTCAGCTGCAATTTTTGGACAATCATACCACGATTCAAGTGGGGCCTTAGCAATAAAGTTATTAAATAGGGATGTTTTATAATAAGGTCTTCCTATAACTAGTAGAGTGTACATTTTCAATCACTCAGAAAAGCATGTAAAGCACATACATAATGCTTATATACTTATAAAGGGATTAAGAGATATAGCATCAGGGTTTATATTTTTTTTTTCTTTTTTCATCTCATGTGTGTGTTTCCACTAATTGAGAGAACACTAGCTGTAGCACGACAAATATAAAGCTGCACACGCAACGCTTTGCACCATGCTTATTAGAACCTGCTGAACTAAAGGCAGCAGCTAAAGTACTGACACATGATCAAATACACAGAATATATGCTTTAAAATGACAACAGCTTGACGATTTAAGAATTTCTCAGAACCGGAGAGAAAAATCCTCCCAAAGGGGTCTGCATGGGTAGAGAAGCCACTCAGCTATGGGTTCAAAGATCCTTCCTCCTGGATGTAAGCTCTGAGGAACCATCCCCCTGCTGCCATAGATCCCATGAAGACCCTCTGCACCTCCAGAAGTAGGAAGGAGCAAGCCTGGGAGCAGATACCAAGCTGACATGCATTCCCCTCTCCCCAGGGTCTCAGAAGCGATGACCCTTTGGGTATACTACTGCTTCTGTAGTTAAAATGAAGCCACAGACCAGGAAGCTGTAGGGTTGAGGGAAGTGGAAGGTCCAGAGTTAGTGTGAAGGCACAAGATCTCCACACAGATGGGTCTTTGACTCTGGTGACCTTGTGACCCCAAGATATGCATAGATCCTGGAGAATCTGAAAGGATAAGGCTTGGGGGCAAGACTCTTGGTTTCTTCCATGGGTAAGCAAACCTATTTTCTCCTATAGAAGTATCTGGAGAAATTTTTACAAGGGGAATGGCATGCAGCTTTCTTCCTCAGAGCTCCTTTCAGAAGGCTTTCCATAGGAAAGGACAATTGGCTACCAAGAAACTGAAATGCGACCTGCTCAAGCACACACCGTCAACACCATGCCTAGCATGTTCTATGTCCAAGCTTGATCACTGAGTGTTGTCTGATAAGCATATTTTCATGAGCATGCAACAATACGGACATTAAGTAGATAGTTCAGTTAATGACATGCAACATGCATATTTCCCACAGATTCACATAGCTAAGAGTCTATAAATATAAACAAACCAACATTCTTAAATCTTTATTATAATAAAGATTCACTGGTACAGCATGTATAGTCAGAACTTCACAGAAATAACGGATGACAAATTTCATGACAAAATTGTAACCACATTGAAAAATGTCAATTTGTCATGAATTAACTCACAAAAAATAGTTTATAAATACGACTAAGGTTGTTTCACACATTTACAAAAATTTATATTAGATGCTGCTTTCTAACAAATACTGTACCAATAGTATAATCATACATGGCTTTAAATTTCTATTTTAATCTAACAGCTGCTTCCGCATTGTTGCTGACAAAGCCCAAAATGAAAAGCAACTAGATGGGGATTCAATACATTTCACATTAAAAATGTATCAAAATCATGCTGGCCTGGTATCATAGTTTTCGTATTCCATACTGCTGTTCAAAAGAGCTCAGATTTCTGTTTCTGGACATGCTTTTTAGCACTTAGGACTGGCAGTGGCTAGGAGTGATGGAGGCAGTAAGGCTTAACCTCTGGGGAAAAGAGTGCTTTGTATTCCACAATAGTTCTCTCACTGGTCCATTGAGGAATGGCACTAACATTCTCCTAAGAGAGTCATTGCAAATCTACTGTGTGGAAAGAATGCTGACTGTGGGGCCTGTCAGGTGATAGTGTAACTGTGCAAAAATATCCAATAGGGATTGTGGGTGGGAGGTATACTTCAAATATGACAGCTGTAGAAAGAACTGACAACAGCATGTCATATTTTTTATGAAACTGGATTAAATCACATCAGGACGTGCACATACCGAACGTAAGCATTTGCTAACATGGGACTATAAGCTCTTTGGGGCAAGGACTGTGGCTTTTAACATTCTTTAAAGTACAAACCAAACATATGGGCACAGAAAACCCATGGTGATATATAACTTAGAAGAGAGACAGACAGACAGGCAAATGAATAGAAGACATTTATAGCACCGTGAAGAAACTACATACTATCATTTCCACACACTGTACAGTGCCCTGTCTAATTGAACCTGTTTGAAATGTATTATTTTATAAGAGGCATTCAGTGTGCAATATGAAAAATTGATTTTTTGTTAACTCTTTTATAGTTTGAGCTCAAGGCTGACACCTAGAACCCCAAGTAATTAAATTATCATGATATACGTGCTTGCTCTCCAAAAATATAATAAGTTCAGAATCAGTGAAGGTGGCATCAAAATGAACTTTAGTAAAGTCCGCAGCCTCTGTGACTATATAGTAGTTATTAAAAACTAACAGACCCCTCCACCTTCAAAAAAATAAAAAATGTACTCTCAAATGGATCTGTGATAATTTGTTCATTGCAAACAAATTTAGTTTTCTGTTGAGTATGAATGTGTTTTTCTATTATTTGCAACATTTTATTTTCACATCTTTCCACTGACTCTAATATTTAATGTGTGACCACTGGTGTGGTAACATTACTAGGGTTAAGAATAAAAGTGAATCATAGAAGACCATTAGGAATGGAGAAGACCTGTTAGAGTAAACCATCTAGTTCATCTACACTATTATTAGTGCAGGAAAGCTCCTTAAACTATATATATTAGTTCTTTATCCAAGTTCTTTATCCATAAATGTCTAAAGTAATAGGGCATCTTCCCATCACTTCCGTTTTGGAAACTATTTCATAATGAAATAGATTTCACCAGGATGAGAGTTTTCCTTATAATCATCCTAAATCTGCCTGTTCTTAATTTCATTTAATTAAGGAAACATACCCTTCTTGTACCACCCTAAACAATTCCTCTCCTTGGGGTATGTCTTACCTCAACATTATTCACTGTATACATATTTAGCTCACAAATCAATCCCTTCAGCTTCCTAATAATTTCTGTTGTATTTTTGTAAATTCACACATTTTATATTTATCTGGTGCAGAAGTGCCTAAAACTGCCAAAGTATCTTAGCTGAAGACAAGCAGTAAAATTTGCCAAAGTTCCTAAGTGATTTAGGAACCTAAGTCTCATTGACTTTTGGGACTTGGGCTCCACAGTACTTAAATCTCTTTTGAAAATTAAATTTAGACTCAAAGGTGTTTTTTAAAATTTTACCTCAGAACCGTATATAGATCAGGGGTCGGCAACCTTTACTATCAAAAGAGCCACTAAAGAAAAATGGTCTGGATCCGCAAAACATAGCTTACCATGGCTGAAGAGCTGCATGCAGCTCCGGAGCCGCGGGTTGCCGACCCCTGGTATAGATGGAGATTTTCATCTTTATGCTCCCTATTAACATGATTCTGCTCTCATTGACACCAGTTTATTTCAGGAGTAATTCAATTCCAATCAGTGGAATTACACCCATTTAAAATTGGTGTGAGAGTAGATTTAGGGCCCTATGCCATGTATCAGTGCACGTACATGCAGCCAACTAAGTCTTTCAACCAAGTCTTCACCATCACTGTTTTCCAAGTTTCTCCTTTCTACTAAATAAGTGTGTATTGGGTTAATTTTTCCCACACACGTAGTCAGCTTTTATTTGCCAAAGATGCACCTTATTTTCTTATTTATCTCCCATATTTCTAATCCATCTAGGAACCATTACATTATATTTCTGCCCTTAATAGTGTTTGTAACACCTCCCTATTTAATACTGTCGCCCGTTTTGACCTAAGCAGCTAGTTAAAGGTCAGAGCCCTGGGGATGTTCCAACTGGAAGCAGAAGTTGATGGAGTCTGGTATTTTCTTTTATGCAATCTTGATTATTTACAAGGAAGGAACAAAGTCCTGTGTCTCTGAATGGAGAAGTAACCAAGAAGAAAAGGAACAGTTTCTTAGCTTACATCCCCTGAGCATTTTTAGCCAACAGTCCTAGAAGCACACTCTCCAGCTTTTTTCAGAGTCACACTGTGCTTACCGGCTTCTGCTTGACTTTCCCGCTTTGCCTCGCCCTCTCTGTTCTTGTTTGTTCTCAGTTTGTGTGTGATCTCTCTCCCCTCACTGCCTACCCCGCCATACCCCTAACCAACAATACTCAGTCAAAAGATCCTGGGTGGGTTCACACACATCTTTTGTCTTATGTGGGACTTATGCGTAGTTATGTTAAGTGAAGGGTGAGTTCACACATCATTCTCAATGAGACATTAACTCAACCCATAAACAGGTTTTCCACAGCTCATAAAAATACAATTTTAGAGTTTAATTAGGCTGTTACTTTCTCTGTCTTCCAGAATAGATCATTAACATGATCCTGAATCAACTATTTGTTAAACTATATATGAAAATGGAATTATATAACAACTTTCCAACTGGGATTAACCAGAAGATTGAACTCAATCCTACTGGACACACCCATACGTGCATGACCTCCAGGTTTGTTTATTGCAACACACTAAATCTAGGAATGAAGTTGTGCACCCTTAACAAACATGAACTGGTAAAAAACACAGCAACATGTCTGTATATGCTGAGTAATACAGGTCACTTGCAAATCCTAGTGCTCTACTCTCTGAACTGGTTTCTACTGAATACAGAGTTTAGTTCAAGGTCTCTGTCCTGATATTCAAAGCCCTTCATTAAATATCTGTGATACAGTGCGCTTGTGAATGATCTCCAAGTGATGGTTATTGTTCCATAGGAACAATACAGTAGTTGGTCAAAAGTGCAAGATTCGTAAGTCCAGGAAACAGAAGTCTGATAGGAGCGGGACACAAACCATGGAACTCAACTCATGAGTGACCATGGCCCACATCAATTTCAGAAATAAATGTGAAATTCATTTCATCAGTCTGGCTTTCCATCATTCATTTCTTCAGACAACCCCTATCAATTAATCAAGCTATTTCTTCACCAGCCTAGAAAGGAAGGAAGGAATGGAGAGAGATTATTTGTATTTCTATTTTTAAAACTGGAAGTTACTAAGCTGTTTCACTAATGGAGAAATTATAGCATTAGCAAAATAGATATAGATAGACCTTGTAAACCTGTCCATTATTAGACTCAACTAAGTAATTTTAATCATACTTGAATGCCCACCTAACCTCCAAACATTTGAGAAAATAATCCAAAAATGCACCAGTGCAGGCCTCTTCTAAATAGTTACATTTCCTTGGTGTTTTGTTTTGTTTTGAGGTTCTTTTTGGTATACATTGAATATACTCCTTTGTAGCCCACACTATTTGAGGGCTTACTGTAAAAAAAGGAAGGATTTTGTTTTAGGCTTTTCAGTAATTTATTGTTGCTTGCAATGTGAAGGAGTCTCTTCTCATGTTATGGCTGACTATGTTTTCTGCTACTGCAATATGTACTGAACTCTTGGAAGAAGTTTGTCTAGGCTGTTTACTATAATGAATTAACACCCTTCTTGAGGAAATATTTCAAACCTTTTAACTTCACACATCAAAACCCTGCTGTTACCTCAAGATTTGCTGCAGGTACTTGACCATAAGCACAGTTATTTGCAGTGCCCCATCCTAGCACTTCAACTGCATCCTGCAACTTGGTCCTCTGCGAAACTCACAAGCACATTAACCTGAAACAGCACCAGTAGAATTACTGTGTTTCAATACTGCTTTGAGAAATAAAAGCTCTTGGTTTGAATGTTCGAAAATCTCTATGCTTCCACACAGGAATAGGAAATCTCTCTATATAACAGATTTTAAAAACCATCTAGGCATTTAAGCCAATATCTTCCAAAACAAAAGACTAAATTTAGGCTACTATATTAATATTTAGCAATCTAAACTAGTAGCCTGATTTTCAAGTTTCAAGGATCCATTGAGGTCACTCCCTCACATATGCCCATGCTCTTGCTGCTATGAAAATGTCAGAAAACTTCATAAATCTGTCAGAGTGGTGAATTTAATTAAAGGTCATCCAATAAATTCTTGCCTTTTTGCATTGCTGTGTGATGAAACAGTTTCCCTTCGTCAGCAATCTCACATTAAAGTGAGGTGGCAGTCATGTGATAAAGTGCTAACTTAAACTCTTCACAAAGGAGGGTGAAAGTTTATCTCAATGATCCACAATCACTTATTGCTGATGTCTTCAATAATTACGGTGGGCACATACGAGATGTTTCTATCTTTTTTAAAGATTTTTAGCAGTTTGAAGTGTCTTTCTTTTATGGAGGCCTGCCAGCAGGGGGTGGGGGGTGTTACAAGAGGCAATTGCCCAGGGGCTCAGTGAATTAAAAGGGCCCAGGCATATGGGAGGATAGATCCTCCACACAGCGCCTTCCCCCGAGGTCCCCGTTGCTCATGCTCTCCACCCCTCCCTTGAAACGAGCTTATTTATTATGTGCCATGCAGGATCCCAGGTGGCTGAGGAAGTATTATCTGCTACTCAGCTTTCTGGGTTCATCAGAAATCTCCCAGGGGAGTCTAAGGGACCCAGGAAATCAGATACCGCTGCCTCAGCTGCATGGGAACCTGCATGGCACATAATAAATCAGCAAAAACTTCTGGTGGAAGCCCACTCAGACCTCAGCATACCTTTCTAGTACAACCATTGATTGTTCCGTCCTGAGGCACGGAATTGATTTTTGTGGGCCTGCTTACATGTATAATGAAGGATGCCAGTAAAATCCCTCAAATCGGTAGAAACCTGAAAGTGTGAGCATTGAAGGTGGCACATTAGCTTACCCTTCTCACACCTTTGTGCACCTAAACAACTATGGACTTCTATTCCATATCAATAGTCTGTCCATGTACAACAAAGTATCAATAAAAAAAAGGAACACCATATACAATATTTCTGTAACTTAATTGTTTGTGGAACGTCAACATGACAGGCTTTTCCATCACACTAAGTTATGAGTATATTTACGAATTTATACCTCCTTATAATTAAACTTCTTTTTCCAAAACCTCAGAATTAGTTGCTGTTCCTGACATGGGTTTGGTTACAACATTTTGTCTGCTCATATTTGGGGATAATCGGGAAAGGAGGCTTGTGAAATATTTCTTTGTCCGAAAGGGGGTCACCTGCTCCAAAACTGTGGAAAACCATTCCAATTTGGTAGCATTTTACATTCCATTTGTACAGTCATAAGTGACTACACAAGGTACAAAGAGGCTCCATTTAAAAATTAACTATTTACAGAGGTTCTAACATTCAAGCTGTGTGTACACAGACTAACTTCCTGGTGACTCCTGCAAACTCTTCCATCCTACAACCTGTGCTTCTTCCGCCAAGTTCCATGCATGTGTGTGAGAGAGAGAGAAAGGCCAATTATGTACCTAACAAATTAACCAATGATGTAAAATACAAGAAAACAAATCCTTCTGGAACAGGTCAACTGATAAACCATACACAAGGATGTAAGAGTTCCCTTTACTACATCATTGTGCTAACGATTAAGATTTCATATGTACACAGGCTACTAATGGTTATAGAATTATCCAGTATATTCTAAAATCCAGCCACTGTGTATCTCAATGATTTTAAGCAGCAATGAATTTCTCAGGTTTAGTGCAAACTGCTTAAAAAGGCATTCCCTTTCATGGGCAAGGTATTTGTACGTAACTTAAAGCATGTGAGTAGTCTCAATGAAACAAATGCCTGCAATGGAACCATTCACATGCTAAAGTTAGGCATGTGCTTAAGTATGCTGCTAAACAAAGCTCTATTTCCTAAATTAATTGCCATATAATTTCAGAGACTATTTTCATAGTATGTCTTGCATCTACTCCTAAAGTAAATGAAATAATTTTACAAATGCTTGTACTATATACTCAACAAGGCCAAAAATTATATTTTTAAATTTCCCTAGTCCAATAATAATAATAGTATCTTACATTTATACACTGATTACAAATATCAGCTTGAAGAGTCTCAAAGTGTTGTACAGATTTTACAGTGAACGTATATGTATGCTCTCTATATATGCATCATTAATCCACCACTGAACCACAGCCACCTCTTGGGTTGAACAAGGCATCCATTCCATGCAAGGAACATGCGGGCTATGTCTACACTGCTGAGGGAAGTCGACTTATTTTAAGTCGACTTTCAGGAGCCAATTTTTAGAAATCACAGCAGCGTGGATACACTACGCTGTTTGCACAGGTCTCCTGCATTTACACTGAGCAGTGTTAATTCAAATTGCAAAGCAGTGCACTGTGGGTAGCTATCCCACAGTGCAACTAGCCTTGGTGGCTGTTGGGACTGCAGTGCTGCTTCCCTCTGTCTCTCCCACCACCCCCCATCCTCCCACCACCAGACAAACAGGAAAAAAATTTTTGCGCCTTTTTTTACTCTCCACAATCGTCTTTGCTGCAGAGACATGGAGCCAGCTCAACTCTACTCTATTATTGTGAGCGTGACAAATACATCACGACTTATCGTCGATAACTTTTTAAATAGAGCAAGAAGCTGAAGCGCACACAACAGCGATGCCTCCGAGGCTGCCCTGCTACAAGCTATTGAACAGAACAATTCCCAATTGCTGCAGGCTGTAAGTGATCATCTGCAGTCCGAAGGATAGTGACTTTGGGAAATGTGCAGGACATGGTGGACAGGTTTGCCACAATGGGGTTCCCAAACTGCGGAGGGGCCACTGATGGAATGCACATTCCTATCTTACCCTTATCTTATCCCTGCTCACCTAGCAACTGAGTACATAAACCGCAAGGGGTACTTTTCAATGGTCCTGCAGGGCTTTGTGGATCATAGGGGTCGTTTCACTGACATCCAAGTGGGGTGGTCTGTGAAGGTGCAAGACGTGCACATATTTTGTAATCCGGGGCTGTTCTCGAAAATGCAGGCGGGCTCTTTTTTCCCAGATCAAAAAATTCAAATTGGGGGAGGGGGTAGAAATGCCAATAGTGATCCTGGGGGATCCTGCTTACCCCTTGCTCCCTTGGCTAATGAAGCCATACACCAGGCACCTTGACAGAGACAAGGAGTGTTTTAATAACAAGTTAAGCAGTTGCAGAATGGTTATAGAATAAGCCTTTGGGCATTTAAAGGGTAGATGGAAGAGTCTCCTCACTAGGCTGGACATGACTGAGAAGAACCTCCCTTATGTGATATCTGTTTGCTGTGTTCTTCATAATGTGTGAAGCAAAGGGGGAGAGGTTCTCCCAAGGTTGGGCTGTGGAGGAAGAAAGACTAGCTGCGAATTATGAGCAGCCAGATGCTCTACGCTGAGAGCTAACTGCAGAGCGCTTTGCATTAGGGAAGCTTTGAAAACAGGTTCTGCAATGAGATGCAGGACTGATTTCTGTTCCTGTATGTTGTTTGCCTTTGTTGAATCCCCCCCCCCACTCCCTATCAATATCTGTACCCACCAAATCCCTCCAGAACAAGATATAATTTAATAAAGAAACATGCTGAAATGATGCTTAACTTTATTTATGAACTGTCAAGTCATGGGGGAAGGAGGGAAGTGTTCATTCGCTGTCTCAAGGGTAGGGTGGTAGCTTGCTGGCCAACTGTCAGTGTGGTCACCTCTGCTTTCTGCTTGCCTCCACCCCTGTGGAGACTGGCCAAGAGACAGCTGGGGAAGTGGTGGCCATCAAAGGCCTCGGTTAAGGAGCATTATGGAGGGGCTGCAATGGGACTTTGTCCTTCCCCCCTTCCTCCTGAAGCACCACAAGCCTCCGTAGCATGTCTGCCTAATCCCACATGATTCGCAGCATCTCCTGCATGGTAATGCGATCATGCTCCATCATTTCTTTGTGAGTCTCCCTGTCCATTTCCAAATCCTGGGACAAGGTGCACCACCACGCTCTTTGTTCTGTCTCTGTGGCCACAGAGACATTCATGAGCTGCTTCACGCGGCACTGCTGATTATCCCTCTTGTATCCCTTCTCCAGCATGCCCTGGGATATCTTCCCATAAATGTCCAGATTCCTTTTGCTGGCTCTGAGCTGAGCCAGAACGGACTCCTCTCCCCAAAGACCGATGAGATCTAAGACCTCTGGTCAACTCCATGCTGGAGTAGGTTTGGGCCTTGCAGCAGCCATGCAGAGTACAGAAGCTCTCTCCAAACTGGCATCACAGGAAATGAGAATTCAAATCTTCCTGGGACATTTCCTGGTAGAGTGACCACAGAGCAGCACACTGTGATTGTCCAGAACGGTTAAAACGGGGCATTGTGGGATAGGTCCTGGAGGCCAACAAAGTCAATTTAAGTGAATTTGTGTCTACACTGACACTAAATCGAATTAACAAATTCGATTTAGGCGCTATGCCACTTGCATAGGTGGTCTTATTAAGTCGATTTTCAAGGCATCTTAGTTCAAATTAACAGGGGTGCCAGTGTAGACACAGGTGTACACAGGTCGACTGAAGTGACTTTAAGTTGACCTATGTCACCAGTGTAGACCAGACATCAGTCTCACTTTTTAGGAAACAAAGAGAGAAGAACAGAATGTAGTTCTCAAGTTGGTGGTTAGTCTGTAACAAGAGCTTACAGAAACTCCTGTAGGGCATGCCATGGGACTTCAATGACCCTTTGTGATTAAGAACTGTTTTTTATCTCCTAAGTAATAAGACATGTTCAACACCACAGACCTCCTAGCACCATGCTAAGACCTCTGCTGAGTACTGATTCAGTGGGAAGAGTGCCATCTATTGAAGCCCTAATATGATTTGTTGTATCACCCAGGTGTTCCTTGGGGTAACCCTGTTATTGAGAGTGTCTGAGTTAGGACACAGCCTGAGGAGAGAAGGAAGCAAACAAACAACCTACAGTCTCAGTCAGTAAGAGATGTTAGGTTAATAATTAATATAATAAAACACATATGTTTTCTATTCTTCTCCTGATGTGCACATAACATCCATGAACATAAATGGAAGTTATACAAATGTATCAAAAAGGGGACCAGATGCTATAAAACTTATAATACATTTTCATTAATGAAAACAGCGTTATAGCTGTTTGTATAAAGCCCTTACATCATACTAATCCCTATAAATGAATATTAATATTAATAACGATTTTAAAAGATATTCACACTCATTTTTACTGTACATTTCAGTATTTTAAGTGACTCCTTTTGTTCCTGCCATGATATTTATTTTGTGATAGGAGAATAATGAGTTATTTTGTTGATAGATGCTTTTTTCTGTAAGACTAGAGACATGAACGTTAAGATATTTGAGTTTTTTGTTTTAATCTTTTTTAACTTTCTTTCTTTTGCAAACTTACTTTAAGACACAATGCACCTCCAGCAATAACTACTAGGGGTTCGCTCTTGCCCGCAGAAGTCCAAGCTCTAACTGTATCTGCCAGATACATTAGTGACAGTATGAGACTTTGATTCAGAAATAGTCTACAGATTTTCAGTCCTGGGGACGACTGGGATTTATCCATTAAATTCCACAGAGTAGTGGATGAAGTAGGGGGGATGAAACAGTCTCTCTAGGCTGGATAATGAGTTAATTAAAGTTATTTGGAGAAATAAATCTCTCATTAAACCAAAAGATAGGCTTTTTGTGTGTATGTGTACGTATGAGGAAAGATGAATATTCCAGTTAATAATAATTAAACTTGATTTTTTCCAAATAAGCTCTCTTAGTGGTATGATTCATTTCTGTACATTTGAATTAAGCAAATAATTTGTTTCAAAGTCACTCAGACAATATCTTGAAGACTCATTATTCTCTTGACCTGGCCTTAAAATCTGACCCCCAGAAGAGCAGTCTTGTGGTCACTGTATAGTCTTCTACTCACACCCACCTGCTTGGAGTGTTATTACTGCTTGTCAATCTCCCAAGACTGAGGATCTGCACTGAAAACACCCTCTATGGCAGGGGTCGGCAACCCGCGGCTCCGGAGCCGCATGAGGCTCTTCAGCCGCGGTAAGCTATATTTTGCAGCTCCAGACTATTTTTCTTTAGTCAGTGGAAGAGGGGGCAAAATGGCTCTTTTGATAGTAAAGGTTGCCGACCCCTGCTCTATGGCAATGATTCTCAACCTTTTATCCTTGTGGAATTCATATGCAGCTCTCTATGTGTTATGTGAGCTGCATCCACCTAATATATATACTACCCGTATAGCCCTGAGGCTGTCACATGGGTTGCAGCTGTGTGCTGATTGGGTCACGGGTTGAATACCACTGCTCTATGGGTATGTTCCACTGCAGAGTTAACTTAGGTTCTTTCTCAGATGTTGCCCCTGCCCCTATTCCTCTTCGATCCAAACAGTAAACCCTCTCACCTGAGTTAAGTGGTGCTTTCAACACAAGCTAGCTGACCCAGAGAGGGAAGGGGGCACAGAGGGTGGGGAGGAATAGTCTGGACTAGAGCTTTGGTGCTGCCTTCATTGGGCTAGTAACCCACCCAATTTTCAGTGAGGCTGAAGGCTAAATCACTCCTGAGTACTGACAGTCCTCTAATGCCTTCCACAAATCCCCCCAGTATGCCCAGAAGGACAGACAAGCTCTCCCACAATTCACTGGGAAATAATTAGACTTCATAGCTTACTGCAACAGAAAGAACCATGGACATGGGACATGTTCCCTGATGTCCTAGTGCCACCTATGGGTGCTTGAGGCACACATTAACTCAGGTATGGCTTTGCCGTGTTAACTCCTCAGTGAAGACATACACTGTGAGAAAGAAGGCTTGTTCTCTAGCTGTAGCTCACTCCACAGACCTGCTACCCATAAGCATTCTTCCATCTTTCATGAGTATTCACAAACATACTATATTTGCTGAATTTTTTGACAGTATTTACTCCATTTTACTCCAGTGATAAAGAGTGAAAGGAGAAAGTGAATTGGAGTCTATTCCCTTCTTGTCCATCAACACAACTGTTTACTAAATTCCAGTCAGTCACACTTTGCTTCATGTCAGTGATTAGTTGTTAATGAACAATATTATACTTGGTGTTCAGATTTAATGTCAAATGGGGGAAATCTGTTTAAACCCCATTCTATCAATTTAAGAATCTGTACGCTATCACGCAAGTTGCTTCATTATTCATTTGGTGTTAGCACGACTTCTGTTAATGCTTGGGGAAATTATAAAAATGGCCTACAATTCGTGTGTGTGTGTGTGTGTGTGTGTGTGTGTGTGTGTGTGTGTGTGTG
>VOCS01065020.1:0-36074 GCA_007922155.1 Mesoclemmys tuberculata | reverse complement strand
GAGAGAGAGAGAGAGAGAGAGAGAGAGAGAGAGAGAGAGAGATTAGACACAATATTGTGCCCTGAATTTGAAAATTAGAAAATGGAAGATAAACAGAAACATAACTCTGTACAGGACTAGCATTCAGAAACCCTTTATAATCAAAATCTTAGCCGTAGCTGATCAATTTGACTGTTTTCAATCAATTCAGAGGACAGGAAAATCCTTCTGAAAAACAAGATCACAGCTTACCAAAAAAAAAAAAAAAAAATCAGCTTTCCAAAGAAACTGCTAATAACATTTCAGCTAAACTTTAGAGACAGTAATTCAATTTTCTGCTCTAACAATGGAAATCCTGAAAAAAGGGATGACTTGGTAAGCTGTTTGTAAAGAAGCTACAGATTAAAACCAACATCAAGAGTCTCCTTTTCCAAAAACACACATACTATACAGTCAAACCCGTAAGAAGATCAGTTTGATAGGACTCGGATTTATTCATTGTTTTTCAACTAAATAGCAAGCCATGTGTTGCTGCTGTTGGAAAAGAATATTCAAATTAAGACAAACTAATGTGTACCTTGGCTTCTGGGTAATCAAGGAGATGCCTTATTCTGTAAACCTTACTTATGTTAAATAGCATTCACTCACATGAGTAGTCCCTTAGACTTCAAGGTAAGTATCAGTCCCCGGGAATGTGTTATAACCACACAGTACGTACTATCCTGAACAGCAATATTAGAATTCAAAGCAAAGTGCAGTTTATAAATTACAGAAACAGCACAACACATTCAGAACTCCAATAAACAGAGCTGTGTTCATGTTTGCAGTCAGTCTGTTTCTATCACAAAAAAGTCACATCTACTTTGTGTAGTTATTCCTTATACACATTAAATACATTTGTTATGGCCATGTGACCAGTGCTGTCAGTCAAATAACCCCTCACAGCTCCCAATAAATTTTTCATTTAAGACACCACCAGAGCTAGGGGCTGACCCATCTGGATTTACCCTAAATTTGAGAAAGTGTCTATAGCGGTTTTGTAACAAAACTGTAAGAATACTTGAATTTACTGATCCTCCCTCTAAACAAAGGAGCTAGAGAATCTTCTGTTAATGTCTTCTCTGGATTAAAGGCATGTATTGTCCTCATCAATTAATTCAGATTGAAACCACACTAAACATAAATGCACTGGGTGTAAACATCTTCCATGGGTTCCAATCTCAGATATTTAAACAAACATATTTGATTCACATTTCGTAGTTTTGTTTTGGTACGTATATTTTAAGATCAGAAAAAAACATTGTGATAATCTAATCTGACCTCCAGCATAACAAAGGCCACAGAATTTCATCTGGTGATTCCTGCTTTGAACCCAATAATTTGTAGTTGAATTAGAATATATCTTTGAGGGTTTGTCTACATTAGCCTGTTTTGTAAACGGACTGTAAATTAACCTGAGTTAACTTGTTTGTAAAGGCTAATGTTGACATGCTCCAACCATTTGTTCCAGGATACAGAGCTAGATTGGGCCATGGGAGTAAAGTACAACTGCTTGTACCTTGAAACAAAGGTACCAAAAGTCAACCGAAAGTCAATTAATTCAGCGTGAAAAACAATCTAGTGTATACAAACACTTATTCAGCAAAACACAGCATATGCTTTTTAAAAACATCAAGTAATACCCACATAGGATTCAGTAATCCCATTCTTACTCAGGAAAGCATTTAACCATGTTTTTAAATGCTTTGCTGAAGTAGGGTATTAAAAATTCTAAGTGATGAAAAATTCATCACATCCCTGGCAATCTGTTCCAATGTTCTCACTGTTTAAAATTTTTCATTTAATTTCCAACGTGAATTTTTCTGACTTCAATGTCCAGCAATTGATTCTTGCCACACCTAAGCGTGCTATAGTAAAGTATTAGTATTAGCTATGAGTGGGATTTTCAAAAGCAACTAACACTGGCCTAACTTTGCTCCCATTGTATTCAAAAGGAATACAATGCTCAGTGCTTTTGAAAATCTCACCCTATAGGATTAGAAAGTTATTATTTCTAGTTTAATGCCGATCAATTTCTTTTATCTTTATATATAAAAGTTGCATTTAAAATAGTAGAAAAAGAAGCTATTGTCCACATTAAACTTACAACTATCAAAGAGATAATCATTATTTTCTCTCCAAACAAATGTGAAATTTTTTTTGACAGTTTTATTATGGACTTACTAGTGATTGTTGAAAGATTTCAACAGGGAAGTAAGAAATATGATTTAAAAAATAAGAATAACTTAAGAAAGCAAAAAGTTTTTACTCCCTTATATACTGTACAGCATGCATCAGGTGATGGAAAAGAAACAGACAACAAATGATGGTTGTGAAAAGGTCCGTTAATATAGTAATCATTTTAGTAGTTTGATTTGACATATTATAAAAATCATCCAAAAATTATAAAATAGCCCCCAAATGAGTAACCAGAAGATTGCTACTGAGGTGGAGATTGAGGACACCCAGGCCCGGTCTACACTTACCTTTGCGATTCAGCAGCAGTCGACGCAGTAAATCACTTGCGTATCTCCCGTCGGACTTTGCAGCGTCTCCTCCGCGCAGCGTCCATACTGCGCCGCGTTGAAGGGAACAGCGCTCCCTTCAACGCAGTGCTACTTCACTTACTGGGATGGCTTTCCTGCGTCACTTCCTGGATCGACTGAGCGCGTCTATACAGACGCTCAGTTGATCCAGAGCAATCAATGTGACGGCAGCAAATTTGCCGCCATCAGCGTAGACCCAGCCCCAGAAGCAGACAGACTGGTATCTGAAATACTTCTCTTCTACATGCACTCCACTCCACACAATAAAAATGAATCAGATTCTTGCTTTCAAGCATTGTGGTGTGTACAGTATTTCAAGGATGTAGAGGTCCATCACAACTTCTACACAAGGTTATACTCCATGCATATTACCTCTTTGATCACTCTAAGTCTTCTTTATGTCTCTATTTATTGACATTGTTCTTTCTTTGTAGATACTGTTGTAGACTCTGTGAATTTAATCACAGACACTATTCCCCCTGCCCGGTTCCCCTAGACTTCAGCATCATCTGAGTGACCCTCTGATTTCATTCTCACTAAGGCTCAAATTATCATCTTGACTCACGAAGTGACTCAGTATCTGACCCATGAACCATTTTCAAGCATAAAAATGCAGTGGACTACAACAGCATACCTTGTTCCACAATCCTCCCTCTCAAGAGAGCACAAGACATACCGAGTGGCACACTGATGTTAATTGATCTAATTGGGAAGCATAATGCTGAGAGAAAAGGGGACTTTAAATGACAAAATATCATTATGTTAAAAAAATTATAATGATGATAAAATAAAAACCTTTCCTTGTTCATAATTCAAATGCCTAGAGACATAACACCTCTCCAACAGCTACGGTTTAAACCATTATGTAAGTGGTGGGCGAAGGGGGAGCTGTACATTGATTTTCAGATTTGAAGTATTAAGTTTTGATTTTTTGTTGAAGGAGAAAGACTGCAAAATGGCAGCTGTTCTCAGCGTGTATGGAGGAAACACGGTAGGGTCTCCGTGGCCATGGGACAACACAGGAAAATAGTCAATCGTTTTGTATTTTTTCCTCAATTTTACTCTGAGGAGCTGTGCTGTGAAAGCAAAACTTAAAAGTACTCTCTCAGTAGTGATATTGGTGAACAAATCAGATATGAGTTTGAAGTGAGATTTGTTCAACAAAAGAAAAGGCTAGTAAGATTTTGAGCTGCAAACACAAAGGCATCAAGTCACAGAGAAGCAATGTGACAGGTTGTGTGTACGTCTTTGGATACACCATATTTGAAATACTCCATTCAATACAACCACCTTATTACTAGAAGATATTGATAAAGTGAAGGGAGCATAGATAAGAGCAACCAAAATGTTCATAAAGCTAAAGGAAATAACTTATTAGGTAAGATTATAAAAGCTAAATAAATTGAAGCTTGGATATGAATATCCTAAAGAATACTTCTTAAGTCTGACTCCCTCCGTTGGAGCCTGGACTCCAACCTGAGCCATAAATTCTAAGTTCTGTCTACATGGCTATTTTTGGAGAGCTAGCCATACCTAAAGTTGTGGAGGCTTACTTCCCTGGGGTATTTTATTGCCCATTTGAAACTACCTCTGCAGTAGTTCAAGACCTTGTGGCTGTCATGAACTATCCCAGGTGGTGTCTTTCTCAATGCCTGATGGTGATCATAATTTGGATCTTTCTTTTGGGTAAGGTTAAGAGATTGGAGAATGATGGTTCTGCCTCTTCATTTTTAGGCCATAGCCAGCTCTGATCCCATTATGCCAGAGGGTGTATTTTAATGTTCTAACTTCAGACATTAGTTCTTAGAACAGATTGGGTTAGTCCTCTCTGGGGAGACTTTATTCTCCAGAGTCCACACCATCGATAGTCCAGTTGTATGATATGATTATCTTTAGTCCTGAACTAATTGGCCTCTCTTTGTTGATGTTCTTACAGGTCATCTTATTATATAAATAACCTAAAACGGATGAAGTTGAAGGAAGGAAGAAATACACGGATTAGGTAGAACTGCTAGCCAGATAACCAGAAGCTAGCAATGTTCCAGCCAGGAGTCCTTTTCCTTTGCACCCCCACATGCCTGCATGGTGAGGGCTGTGAAAGATGTAATACCTGAGTAGAACAAATCAGCTACAACAGGACTGAAGAGCTGGCTCTAATTACTGAAGGGGATACATGGGTTACAACTAGGAGTAATGTGATGACATTCAGAAAAGGAAAACCTACGGATACATATCAGGGAAAGCTTCATGAGGAGAAGATCAACTAATTATATTTTCCCAAGGGAGGTGGTGGCAGACCCAATGTAAGGAACATTTAAAACTGGACTAGAAAAAGTACTAGAAAATAGAGCAAGGGGAACAACCCTGCATTAAAAGGGGCTATTTGACTTAACGGGGATTTTCCATTTCTAATTTCCTTGATTCTATAAATTGATGTAAATCTTTAACTCTATATATTCGTAATGAATGCAAAAATATTTTATTTTCCACTATCACTGCTAATGACATTTCTGTTACAAATGCATATGCTTACAGAGCATTGTAAAAAATGTTTACGTAATGAAGTTTTCATCTTATGGTCTAAAAATTATTCCTATACCAAATAGCCAAGCTACTCTCATTTGTAATAAATGTCTCAAACAGACAAACTCTCTTCTCTTTCCAAAGAAAGTTACTGCCTAAATCCAACAATACAGCTCAGCTCTAGTAGCTTTCCTAGGAGATATCATGAGATCCCTTTTAGGTAAAAGGAGGAAACTTCTAAATTATGCTTTTTCCTCCCTCTCTCTCTCTCAGTTGTTGTTGTTCATTCATCACTATCATCTGTGAACAAGCATGAGCTAACACAGATACCATTTCTCTGCTATAGCCTGATGCTAGATTAGTAATGGCATCATTTTTCCCATTTATTTTTGTACTTTTTGTTATATATCTGTATTCAAAATTTCACAGAGCAGCATGTGAGGTAATGGGTCATTCTTGAACTAGTGCCTAATTAATTAAGCCGCATGGAGTCATGGGTCACTCCTGTGCTAGGCTCCAGCCAATCCACAAGTCAGGAGCAAGTCTGAGGACTCTCAAAGCTGGTATATAGTCACAGGAGAAACAGCAGCTCTGTCTGCCCAACCTATAATGACGACTGATTACATAGGCCTTAGCTTGCTCCAGCCCTGCCCTGGCTCCAGCCTAGCTCACTGCCTTGTTCTGACTCTGCTTTTGACTTCAGATTCCACCTCTGATCATTGGCTGCAGTTCCCAGCCCACCTGTCAATGCTTCAACCACTAGCCATGACCATCCTGTGCCTCATTTCTGACATAGCCTAACAAATCTAATTTCTGTTTCTACCTTTGCTACAGATTACTTTAAATACACTGTATATCCCCTGGCCTACTCTGACTGACAGCCAAGAAATAGTCTTTTAAATTGTGTCAGATTCTCATCTCTCTGTTTGAAAGGTACAGCGAAACTGTTTTCATGGCAGTTTGGATAAAATCTGGAATCTAGCAAATCAGCTGTTTTTGGCTATTGTACAAATCTTTTGTCTAAACAAAAAGTACATCATTTTATCTTTTGCACACTAATGGCTTACTGAAAACTGTTGCAGCTGTCCATTTACTTTAGGGCATATGATAGCTCAAAGTCATTTATTTACCAAAATAGAACTATTCTCACTGGCCATACTTTCTTATCATATATTAAGTCATTATTTTGTATTTTCTCCAATGTGGAATAAATGAAAATGTTCCATTATCACAAACAGGTCTTAAAAAAAAATAAAATAAAAGGACCCAGTGGTTTCAGACTCCTCATGAGAATAATATGATCTCATCAGCTGTTGTGTATCTAATAAAAACATCAACAAACATTATTATCATTTATTATTTGTATTACAATAGTACCTACGACTCCTAATCAAGAATGGTGCTCCATTGTGTGAGGCACTACATAAACACATAAGACAACTCAGTCCCTGCCACAAAGCATTTACAATGTACCAAATAAAGGGTGTCAGAGAAAATACACCAACTGACGCAATAATTTGAAACTATTCACTAAAAGTAGACACACAGTTTCATGGTTGATGAGTACAGAATGCAAAAGTTACTGTTTCCCCTTTGGCTAGGAATGGCTTAAGACAGTGGCTCTCAACCTTTCCAGACTTACTGTAGCACTATCGGGAGTCTGATTTGTCTTGCGTATCCACAAGTTTCACCTCTCTTAAAAAGTAATTGTTTACAAAGCCATACATACAAATACAAAAGTATCACAGCACACTATTATGGAAAAATTACTTACTTTCTCATTTTTACCATATAATTATAAAATAAATCAATTGGAATAGAAATATTGTTCTTACATTTCAATGTATGGTATATAGAGCAGTATCAACAAGTCATTGTTTGTATGGAATTTTAGTTTTTACTGACTGTGCCAGTGCTTTTTAATGTAGCCTGTTGTAAGACAAGGCAAATACCCAGATGTGGTGATGTATCCTCTGCATGATCTCTGTATACCCCCACTTCCTTCCCTCCAACCCTAGGCCAATCCTTACTTCCTCCCTTCTATGTATTTCTGTGTATTTCTGTTATATCCCTCTCTCCCATGCTTCATCTATCATCTCTATATAGATCAAAAATATTTTGGGCCTCTTATTCCATATTCGTGCAACACAGTGTCAAACGTTCAAAGCATCATGAGTCAGACTTCCAAATATCATGAGTCAAGCTCCCAAATACTTTTCATTTATGTACATATGGGGTTCTTTTTATTTGTCTTCTAGTTTAGTATACATGTGACCCTTTAGTATACACGTGGGTCATGCTCCAAGCTGTTTTCTGAAGGTAAGAGGGCAAGAAATTTACTTCTTACTAAAAAAAAAAATGAAAAAAATTAAAAAGGAACAAAAAATGAAAGCTAAGATTCTCATGTAATTACAAAACATTAATATCTGAGGCTTTAAGAAAAGCATCAAATATGTCAGCATTGGCACAGAGCTAGCACAGTAGAGCTCTGATCCCAGTGGGCTTCAAGACATTACTCAATACAAATTAATAAACTTAATAATACGTAATAATAATATTGTGGTTCTTATTTTATTCAAAGAAAATATATTGGTGCTCTCTTCTTATTTAGAAAAATTCAATAGAATATTTATATTTAGTCACAATGGGCAAAATGTATGTTAAAGTTAATTAACATCTCTGAGAGTAGAGCTTTCTTTACTGTAGCATACACTCAGCACTTTGTATAAACCAAAGTCCTGTTGTGGGATTTTCATCTTATGATGCAACAGGAAGTATGCTATCGGCTGAGCCATATTAAGGGCAAGCAAAGGCAACACTTGAGAAGACTGGAAAAACTCTTACCATTACATTTCAAAAAAACACTTTTAGTGATCGCAGAACACACCACATTTTAATACACTCAGCTTTAATTCACAAATGCTCTATCAAGCTTGCTTAAAAGACTACCTTTTTGACTCATCATATATTTCCAGTATAAATCTACAACTACACAAAGAACTTCTGTCTACCAAGAACGATTAACATTAATTTGGAGAATCATCTCTATTGACAACCTTTTGTATTTTCCTCATACTAATAGTATATTGATTTCTTTCCTGCTATCTTCATATCAACATAACAGAACTTGTGGAAAGCACATGCATGGATAGTAAAATATGCTGAATTCTTAAACATTTTAATTTACCGGAAAGTAGTGCTAGTTTTGCTTGTAAATGGATAAAGTCTTGTATTTTAAAATGAAGTTATGACTAACATGATATGGGGTGAGACTGCATTGATTTAAATATTATTTTAATAACTAACATTTTGCATTTACTACATAGCGTCTTTCTTCCAAGGAACTATACAAAACATGAATTAAATCTCAACTTCATTCTATTTTACAGAATCATAAACCGAGGCACAGTGGAGTTATATGATTTGCCTAAGGTCATACAGTCATCAATAGCAGATTTGAGAATAGAAATCCAAAAGTCCTGGTTCCAAAAGCTCTCTGTTCTAATCACTAGACAGACTCTCTCTATAGGAGTTTACGAATACACCATCCTGCCTACTGAAAGAAAATAATCTTTATAATTTTAATTATTGTATCATACAGTCTATCATCCATAGTATCATATAGTCTATCGTCCTTTCTCCCCTCCCCAGTAAAGATATGTATTTTGGACATAAAAGTGGACTGTACTGAAAACATAGTACACGGAAGCCTAAAGAGGAGTCAAATCAGAATTGTCAGTTGCAAACGTCAAGCATGTTTTTGGTTTTCTTTTAATGGTTATACAAGTATCTGAAATGAAGAGGCAATCTGTTTGGCAAAAAACATACATTCATCAGCACCGAACAGGTTACTTATTGAAATCTTTGATCAAACATATATAAAATATCTAATTTATTTTCCCTAAGTAGCTTTCCTTCCCTCAAAATTACAATAAATGCTTGAAAAACAGTATTGCAGCAATTGCATGAGGTGTAGCTGTCATAAGACAATTGCAACCCTGAGGGCACTAGAATCAGCTGGCATTATCCCATGCCAAGTTTACAATTAACTCAGTGGGAACCCAAGAAACATCCCCCTCTTAATGTCATTACCTAAACATAAACAAATAAAACCACATTAAGCGTTTTGAAAGACCTGGGGCTTTAGAAACTTTTACAAAGTTAATTATGAAATAAACAACTTGTTTTTATGTATACCAGGGAGTGACTTTACCTAAACTAAATTCATTCTTTAGGGGGGAAAAAAAAAGCCTTTAAGGCTTTGAGACTCCAAAGCTGTGGTTGTTCCCTTTAGTGATTTTGCCCGAAGAGCAGTTATGTTTCTGGTGATTAATCCAGACCTTTCCCTAGTAAACAGATATTGACTACCTAGGACTGAATTCCCTAGGGGTTAATTGACCTGTCCTGACAGTTAACTACACTTTGGGTCTATATTAAATAACTCTCACATACACATTTAATTTGCCCTTAAGTAAATAATGTTCACTCTATATTCAAAATTAGTTTTATGTTTAGGAGTCAGACTGTCACATTTACATGGCAGATGGAACTGTGGTCTACTATTGACATCTTTCGTGAAAGTCAGCTTTGTATGTACGTGCAAAGTGACAGAGGAATAAATCCATGATTAGGACCGGATGAACCTGTTTGTCTAAAATCTACATTAGTTGTATTATTATTTTATATTTTACTTCAAAATAATAATTTAGTGTTTATCCAAGGTACCTGTGAAAGTCTGTACCCCTGTGTTCACCTCTTTTACAAGACTATGTTAAATTTTGTACAAAGCATACTGTAAGAAATCATTTGAAAACTCATGATTTGCTGATCATTATTGTCCTGGTAAAATACATGTGGCAACATTGTACGTAAAGATATAAGATTCAATGTATAACATTACCAAGACATGTTCCAACATGTTCTGGAGGGCAGTCACAAACAAGTTCTCCAGAGACAAAAGGGTAGCCAACACCTCAGCCAGGTGTCCACAAGATCAAATGCCCCACCACCTGATTAAGAAGCCAGTCTTCTGCAACAGAGAGGGTGTGGGCAAAAAACTCCCAAACAAACAAACAACAAAAAACATACATTTTGACAAAGAAGCAGTTCAAGATTCCGGGCCATGCAGACTTTCTGTTTCCTGAACATCAGCTGAAAATGATTTTTGTGCAAGAGAAAGAGCTATAAGAGAAAAGGGCAGATGTCCCAAAGCATCACTCCCTTGCCTTCTACCCATGGCATCAACAACCCCGAAGAACAAAGGAAGCAGCACTGGACTGATGTAGTCACTAAAAATCCATCTTTCTGTAGTTAACAAATCTGTTTTATGTAAACCAGTGTGTTTGGATTTAAGTGTGTGAGAAACTCCATTTGGGATAACTAGATTTGTGCATATCATCATCTGTTATTAAATGATGGACTTTATATGAGCTTGTACAGTCCAGAAGGGTGCTGGGCAATAAAAGAGGTACATGCTGGGGTAAAGTCTGGGACTGGGAGTTTGCTGCCTGGCTAACACTCATATAGCATAAGTGGGAGTGATTTACATGCTGGAGGCTGTGTGAGAGCAGGCCAGGAATGGTTGCTCCCACAGCAAAGCAGCGTAAAAGGCATCCCAGGTTGGAGAATTGCGGGGACACAGCAGTCCATCAGTCCAGATGGTACCTTAGGTATGTCACAGTACCAAACTGAGAGTGCAAGATACTGAAAGATTAACATTTATCAATGGTGAGAGCAGGGGAATTGAAGCTGGTAGTCATTGGTTCTATTCCCAGCTCTTCCAATGACTTTTGTACACTTAGACAAATTTCTTAAATTTTCTATGCCTTAGTTCCTCAATCTGGAAAACAGAGATAACATGCAAGGACAAGTGCTGAGTCCTTCACTTAGGACAGAAGGATCCCATGCACAGCTACAGACTGGGGACCAACGGGCTAGGCAGCAGATTTGCAGAAAAGGACCTCCTGTTAGAGTGGAAAAGAAGCTGGATATGAGTCAGCAGTGTGCCCTGGTTGCCAAGAAGGCTAATAGCATATTGGGCTGCATTAGTAGGAGCATTGCCAGCAGATCAAGGGAAGTGATTATTCACCTCTATTCGGCATTGGTTAGGCCGCATTCGGAATAGTGTGTCCAGTTTTGGGTCCCCCACTACAAAAAGGATGTGGATTAGTTGGAGAGAGTCCAGCGGAGGTCAACAAAAATGGTCAACAAAAATGAGCACAAGACTTGAGGAGAGGCTGAGGGAACTAGGTTTGTTTAGTCTGCAAAAGAGAAGAATGAGGGATTTGATAGCAGCCTTTAATGACCTGAAAGACGGTTGCAGGGAGAATGGAGCTAGGCTATTGTCAATGGTAATAGATGACAGAACAAGGTCAAGAGCAATGGTCTCAAGGTGCAGTGGGGGAGGTCTAGGTTGGATATTAGGAAAAAGTTTTTCACTAGGAGGGTGGTGAAGCACTGGAATGGGTTACCAAGGAAGGGGGTGGAATCTCCATGTCTAGAGGTTTTTAAGATGCAGCTTGACAAAGCCGTGGCTGGCATGATTTAGCTGAGGTTAGTCCTGTTTTGAGCAGGGGGTTGGACTAGATGACCTCCTGAGATCCCTTCCAACTCTAATATTCTATGATTCTTTATCTACCTCAGTGGGGATATTGTCAGGTAACTAATTAATTATTGTAAAGTCCTTTGAGGTCATTGTATTAAAGTGCCAAATATTACTGTTAATATAATTTCTAGTTATCTACAGCACAGGTAAATATTTTGCCTATACCTAATAAAGAACTTATTTCAATCTGAAGTCCATTATATTAGTTTTTCAATTTTCCCAGATTATTAAAGTGCTACTCCAAAAGAATCTTGAGACAGTGTTATGTTATGATTTCATATTTTAATTAGTCCTGTCAAAAATAACTCCATTACAGGGTGTGGGTTTTAAAACAAAAGTCAATATAGGAGCAGAGGGGGAGGAGCTACTTGCTATGGTTTTGGTACATTTGATTTTATTTCAAAAGAAACCTGTGCAAAACAGTATGGTCCAGGACACAGTATTGCCAACGTCAAGTTTTCAAACCGAGGAGTCAGGTCCCCAAAATAATTCAATGTTGGCAACACTGGCTATATAAAACCATGGGAGCAAATTTATTCCCTCTTTGACACTGACCTCTGAAGGAATACCAGGGTACAGGGTTCTTTGCACATGAGAAGGCTACCAGGCATAGACAACAATGGTCTCAGTTGAAAGCAACCTTCCTTCAGACAGGAGGTTTGCCCTCCCTCTCCCAAAAGTGGCTAGGCTGTGAGCAGGGTTGCTTGGTGGATACTGATTCACAGCAGCACATCTCCCCAGTAGGATCCTCTGATGGAATGCCTAAGGAAGCTAAAGCACCCTCCACAGGAAGAAATCCCAAGGGAGGGTGGCTTCCCACTAAACTGAATCTTTACAAATCATAGCAGGTCTTGCTGGCAGAGGGTTGTGTGATGTACATTTTATTTGCTCTTATGGGGTGGATCTGGCTTTTATTTTAAGTGGATGTCTGCTGCCCTATGAAATACATTGAATTACAAGTATCAGAGACATTTTGGGATCTTAATCTCAGTAGCCCTATGAGAAAAAGATGTACATAGAGCCATACTAGAGAAATGGGTTCCTTTTGAGCTCCCTTGCCAATGAAAATGCTTTGGTGCTTGGTATAGAGGAGATGTGCACCATAAGTCAGAAAGGGTCCTGAAGGTCAGAGATTATTATAAGGTTTGTCTAAAATAAGTTTGGTGATTTTAGGATAGTTACGGCCACCCTTGACCTATATCTTGGTAGCCTTACTCATGTGAGTCATCAATGGAATTACTCATATGAATAAAAGGAGAAGGATTTGGTGTATAATCCACAGCATGAATCTATAAACATGTACATAACAGAATGTTTTCTAACACTTACATAACATTAGACAGGCCTGAATACCACTAATAGAAATATATTGGAAAATTACACACTCACGCACTGGTTTACACTAGTAATGGCACAAGGATACACGTAGGCCTTCACTAATAGTGTCTTTATTTCTCCTCCCTACCGAACCATAATTATTCAATGATGTACCTTCTTTTAAGATTTTTCTTGTACAAATGTTAGTTATGAGCCCCACTGATGTCATCCTTCCTAATTATATTTTAACCCCAAGCTACTGTTCATATCCATGTCCTTCAAAAACCAAAATAAACCCAAAACACATACACAAAGGAAGTTATTTCTTTTACTTAGATCCTGACAAAGACCCTGGATATTGTATTTGGGAAGCTAGACCGGATAACAAAGGTGTCAAATACACACACAGTGAAACATGCGTGAATTGTATTTTCCTACATCTATACTACACACAGAAACATGTAGACATTAATTTCTTGGCAAAGATTAGAAAAAACAGATTGCATTAGACTACAAAGTATCTATGCCTTATGAATTTAAGCAATTTAAATTACCTACAAACAGTAGGTCGAATACCTATATGTCCTGTGTATTTATAAACATTATATGGAAAACGAGTAATAAAAACTGTTGGGTTTTTTTGACAAGCAGAGCATTTTCCAACTATTTAAGCAAAATCATAATTCGAATTCTTCTCTCTTTTTTATTATTTATTTCTATTATGACTATAACCATATCTAACTGTTACTGGCAGGATTCCAGATGGTTTACTGTAGATGTCCAAAAGGAATCTGTTTGTGATTAGAACATCCTGTACAATGAAAATCCTTTCAGTGTCCAGATGCCACAAAAATGATTTAAGGATTTTTTTTTCTCATCTCTGTTATGGAAAGGAGGAAAAAATTGCCATTGACTGAAAGAAGTTTAAACAAAATGTTTTAAAGCCTATGTTACATAACACAAAGATATCACTGAGCACAGTTAATACTGAGATGAGCATGATTTCAATCAAGTGCAACCACGTCCCACGGCTAAATAGGGGCAAACCCTTCCCTTCCAATGTGGGGGGCTGTAAGCAGTGGAATCACATCAGTTTTAGTATGTATGGAGAGAAGGTTCATGAGCTTAGAAAGACTATGCAGCCCTTTGCATGCTATAGATCTGTGCTCCATAGAGTCTATCCCTGCAGCACCCCAAGGTGCCCGGGGAAAGGGGGAACAGGACTGATCGCTACAGTAGGTATGGCAACAGCCATTTCCTAAACAAAAGGAGTCACTTGAGCCATGGAGGCCACTGCCATCACAAAACAAGTACAATAGGTGCAGAGCCAATCTATGTCTCTTGCACAGCTAAAGGGGAGGATTCCTTCTCCCAAAACTCATTCAAATAGACCTCATAAATTCTATTGGTACAGTTCAGTAGACTTAAGATTTGCCCTGCTGGAGATCTGAACCTGGACTTTGTGAACAAGGTACCCACTAAAGTCTATAACAGTTCTGTTTGATTAAGGAATGCATGATCAGGCCCTCATTTGGAAAGCAGCATGGGTTGGTAGAATAAAGACAGGGTAGGTAGTCAGGAAATCTTTAAATCAAGACAATGTTTTTTTCTAAAATATATGATCTAGTTCAACCACAACTATTGGACTTGAAGAAATTATTAATTCAAGGAAGTCCTATGGCTTGCGTTAGGCAGGAAGTCAGACTAAATCACAATGGCCCCTTTTGGCTATACCTGATCAGGAGTTTTTCGGTCAATCATTTTCTTAGTGGAAAAATGTTAATTTGTCAAAACCAAAATGGTTTGTGGGGAAAGGTCAGTTTTGATGAACTTTTTGACTTGAGAAAATGTGGGGGAAAATCTATGAAATTGTTAGAATATCTTGTTCTGACATTTGCAAAACGAACATATTTTGGTTCTGATCCCAATTCAAAATTGTAGCCACAGTGGTCCCATAATATTATAGGGGCAAGGTAGGTGAGGTGTTGTTGATCCAATAAAAGATATTACCTTAATAACCTTTGCTTTGAACCTATCAATAATGCTTTAAAACAAAACTGAATTTTCATTTACAGTTGTTTAAGCAAGATAATTAAGTAGAGTAGCATGGTACAATTTAAAGACATCATATTAAGAACATCATATTAAGACCAACTGTCCAGGTTTATCTTTGGTGTTTGTACACTCATATCATAACCATAATATTTATGATAACTTCCTTTTTCATAAAAAAATAAAATCTCCTGGCATGTTATAAAAAAGAGAATTATTGTACAGAATTGTTTTCTTTATTTTAGAGTTGTTCCAGTCTCCCTTGTGTACTCATGTTTAAGCAGTTTTTAAACTCCGTTGTTATATGATAAACTAGTCTAACTCAAACAGTTATTTCTCAAGGAAAAAAAACAGTATGCAAGCATATGTCAAATTTTCCTGAAAAGTGTTCCGTCCCGCCTGACTGTGTTTTTTAAATACAAATCATATAACTGAAAGAAGCAATCTCTCATGCACATTCAAGTTTAATACAGATTTCAATCCATATTATGGACTGTCATGAATAAAACCCTATATTTCAGGAATTTTTTTAAAGTGATCGTACACCAGTTTCCAAGCAGTAGTAACTTGACCCTAAATCTATATGATGATAAATGGAGTGCAAAACTTACATTCTGCATTTTACCCCATTTACCCCTAATTTAGAAGGAAAAAAAAGTAGGCATAGATCATCCCTTCCATGCAGGAAAAGATTCATTAGTCAGGAAACTCAGTGGACCAGAACCCAAGCTAGTGCTATTTTGGTGTATTTTCACTGAAATCCATTGAGCTATGTGGATTTACATCAGTAGAGACCTGGCCCAAGGAGTTTAAATGTTTAGTTCCTGAGGTTCAAAAGAAGTTTTCTGTCCTGTGTAGGGATAAGGAATCACAGAAATATTTCAGAAACTGCACACATGTAGGGGCAACTGTTCAGTGTGGCAGACATTCCAGGCTATTCTCTGGTTCTCCTAAGGCCTTGCTCCCTGTGGGTCCCTGGCTGTTTCTGTTCCTCCTGGCAGGAGCAGAAAGCACTGAGCCAAGAAATAGAATAAGCTATATTTACTTTCATGGGAAATTTCTGGGTATGGAAAGAGAGGATACCCCACAGAGAAGCAGCCATTTCATATTTCCACCCCAACTCCAACCGACCTCTCCCTTGCACAGCCTGAACTACATACACTCGCATGGAAAAGCTTCTGTGAAGGAAAAAGAGCTGCTACCATTTGGACTTATCTCCTCCCCATACACTAACATCCCCTGTCATGGAAAATCAATATGGGCCCAAATAATTTTTAAGAACACCAAAACATTCTGAAAATGCAACTTTTTCCCCCCCTCGTGATTTAGAAATAACCAAGCTGTGGGATTTTATGGAGAGTGGGGGTAAGGAATTTGTTTTGTTTTTAACTGGAAAATGTGGGAAAATAAATAAATTTTTATTTGCTCTGGAAACACTTAAACATACTGGTTTTACAATGGAAGTGCTTCTACGACTTTGAATTAGATTCCTATGAACTAGAAAGAGCATGATGCTATATTAGCATTCATGTTTTTTAAAAAGAGAATTTAGGCATTATCATCCCACAGTATGATGTATCTAGCTCATTAGAATCCCAAAAATTGTAGAAAGTTAAGTCCACGTAGCTTGACAAAACATGCAACTTTAAACTAAACTAAACTATAAGGGGCTTTCTGCAAATGGACTGAGATTACACAACTAAAAAGAAGTCTGTATACTTAAAAAAGTATGGTTTAAACATTTCAGCGCTTGAGCAAAATAAAGATTAAAGACTAATCAGAGTTTGATTCTTTTATCATAAATGCTTTCAACAGGAGAGGATGAAGCAGTAACACACACACAATTATACAGCAATAGCATACTGCAGAAGCCAAGTTATGGTAATAAATATATTTTGGGGTGGTAAATTTTGTTAATAACAACAAATTTTGTTTTCTTACTAATAATAACCCCTAAGCAAAGCTCTCAACTTTACTTACATGGCTATGGTTATTTGTCAAATCTCTCTTCATCATTTATAGTCTGAATTTTTTCCTTTTAGCTCAGTGTTGTGATGGAATCAATACAAATCTGCTCTTAAAATATCTGTCTCTGACCTGTGTTTGTTTTAAGCTGTATCATTCATAATGGTGATGGATTGGTAATGTTATTCCTTTGTCCGCACAAAGCTCACAGCATAAAAAGTGCATATATTTTATGCCCAAGGTCAGGAGAAAATTAATGGATAAGAGCTAGATAAAATGGAGTTCAAGCTGAATGGGCTGAGTGCTCTCTACAGGGTATAGACAAGGCAGGCAGTACAAAGCCCATTATACTCAAATGCTCTTGAAGCATTTCAAAGTGAAATTGTTTCCACAGGCTAACACATAAAAGCACCAAGCTTTAACTTTTCTGTTGCAAAGATAGCCTACAGGTACTGGGCTAACGTTCCTATTCAGGATTTTATTTAGCATATTCCATTCATCAGACTTCACCTTAAGCCATAAAGCCATTTAGTGTTTATGACTAAAGTTGTACAAGTTATGTTTATTTGCCATTAGTAAACTTCACTTTACAGACTTCCCTGCCCATCCTCCTTTTAACATGTCTCTGTCAGGGGACCTGCTGAATAACAGAGCCTTCCCAAAGGAATCACACAACCACTTGTACAGACCAAAGTCTGAAGGGACAATATGAAAGTGCAAAGTGCAAGTGTTCACTTGCTATGAGAGTTTATTAGAAAGATTATTAAAGAATATGACAACACTCAGAATCTCTCAAAAGCACATGGTAAAAAAAACAGACTTCTCCAAATGGAAGAAAAAAGGATCAGTAGAGGAAAATACACTGTAAAGGTTAATGTAGCAAGGCGCTGCGGCCTTCCTGAGAGTCTGGGCTGGACAGAAGGCCCTACAGGCCCAATACCCCGGAAGCAGAGGGACGGATCCAGGACAGGAAAGGAAAGCAAAAAAGGCCGGCCTAGCACTTCAGTCAGGGGGAAGCTGCTGCTGGAGAAGGACGTGCCTTCCCCGAGGCTTCGGTCTGGGCCTGACCCAGGCCCCGCGGTGGTGCAGAGCAAACGCTCCACTGACCCAAGCCTCCAAGGCCTGCCCGGGCTGCTGGGCCCTAGTGACTGGAGAGAGTTGCCGAGCCCTAGTAGCTGGGAAGAATTACCCAAGACCACTGGGAGAAACCCCCTGAGGCCAGCCCTGACCTGGTGGAGCTACCTGGCGTCGGGGACCCGCTGGAGCCCCTCGGCCCCTGTGACCTGCCCTCTGCTGATGACTCCAAGGAGTTTCCAGACCTGCCACTGGTCTATGATGAGGTAGTCGGGGGCTCCCACTCACTGTCTACCCCAGCGACCTGGAGGGAGACACCTGGCTGCAGGTACCCATGGACAGGGTGGGAGGAAGTAACCCAGGGACAGCTGACTAGACGGCTGAGTCTGTGACTAAACCAGTCAGCGTGCTGCAGCTGGATCCCCGCTGACTCAGTGGCAAACCACTTTGCCACAAATAGATTCCTGGGCTTGGACACAGTGGAGTGGGGTGGGCGTGCATCCCCTTTCCCTAACCACCTCTGGGAGTGCTTGGCGTCCTCTGAACTTGCCTACCAGAGGATACCAAGCTTTGCCAGCCACACCTGCCTGCAAGGCCAGGGGCTCTAGACTATATTACCTGTCCTGCCCGCTTGCGGACCGGGGCTAACGACTCACAACCCATGAGCTTCTTCCCCTTAGAACAAGGTGTCGTGACCTTCCTCAGAGCCTGGGCCCGAGGAAGAGTTGTGACGCCCCTACTGGGGCGTGTTGCCAGTCTACAGGAAGATACAAAAGTAAAATTGCATTATAGGCTGAGGTAACTGTCACTATAGCAAAACCTGCACTGTTTCTAATATTCCTAATGAGCTGCTATTGTAGTCAAGAATGTTGCCCATGCAAAGTACAAGAAAAATTATTACAAAAGCTCTGTGAGGTTCGAACAGAGGAGAGGCAAACAGAAGGAGTTTGCCTGGGCTCTGTCTAAGAGGAGCCCATGTGAGTGCTACTTGAGGGGAGCTGTGTTGCGTGCTAGAGGGGTGAGTATCTGAGAGACCATTTGTTTGACTGGTGCAAGTTATAGGGACTGTTTGACGGCTGACTGTGTGTGTGATTGTTTTAAAAGTGTGAATTGGGAGTGCTTTGTTCCAGGTGGGCCTTGAGTGTTTGACTGGAGAGAGAGGCACTGAGCCGGGACAACTGCTTCAAGTCAGCAGCATTGTAAGAAGCAGCCAGTTGCGAACCAAGTGAGCTGCAAACACAGGAGAGGCAAAGAGAGAAGAGGGAAACAAAAGTTTGCCTTGGAGGAGAGCCCATAGTTGGTTTTTGCCTTTTAGACTTAGCTGAGCAGTAAATACAGCATCTGAAGACACTCTCAGAGGAAAGATATGGAAAGTGAGTGATCTGCTGCTGTCACCTGCACTGGATGTGCTATGCTTGTCTTCTTCCCACAGGACAGAGCCAACTTCATCTGTACAAAGTGCAGGCTGGTTTCCATATTGGAAGAGAAGGCTAAAGGACTAGAGACCCAAGTATCAATCCTGCATTCATTAAAGAAAACAAAGTCTTTCTCGATCGAAGACGTGATTTGTTACTGCAGGCACAGTGTGAGGAAGATTCAGAGAAGGCAGTGCAGAGGACACTGAAGAATGGGGAAGAAAATTGGCAGCATGTGACCACCCGAAGAAAGAGAACCTATATGCCCACGATGCAGATAGAGGTACGGAATTGTTTTCAGGCTCTCTGCACAGGTACTATGGCGGACAACGATGTGCAAGACTCACCTGAGGGAATGGATCAGAAGGAGACCCTGTTCATAAAAAGGCATGGGATGCATTGTCCTAGGGATGGGGGTTCCACGACCACCACTCCCAAGAGGAAGAGAAGGGTGATGGTGGTCAGGGACTCCCTCCTAAGGGGGATGGAGTCATCCATCTGCTGTCCGGACTGGGAAACTAGAGAAGTGCTGCTTGCATGGAGTTAGGATTTAGGATGTGATGGAGAGACTGCCGAGACTCATTAAGCCTTCAGACTGCTACCCCTTCCTATTTCTGCATGTGGGCACCAATAACACTGCCAAGAATGATCTTGAGCGGATCACTTCAGACTATGTGGCTCTGGGAAGAAGAATAAAGGAGTTTGAAGTGCAAGAGGTGTTCTCGTCCATCCTCCCTGTTGAAGGAAAAGGCCCAGATATGGACCGTTGCATTGTGAAAGTAAATGCGTGGTTACGCAGGTGGTATCGGAAATAGGGCTTTGGATTTTTCAATCATGAGATGTTGTTCAAGGAAGAAGGATTACTAGGAAGAGATGGGATTCACCTAACGAAGAGAACAGACAACTTTCTGGTACAAGTCCTGGAGCAACCAACAAGGAGCCATGCTCCTCTTGACCTGCTGCTCACAAACAGGGAAGATTTGGTAGAGGAAGTAGAAGTGGATGGCAACCTAGACAGCAGTGACCATGAGATGGTCGAGTTCAGGATCCTGACAAAAGGAAAAAAGGAAAAACAGCAGGACACAGACCATGGCTTTCAGAAAAGCAGACTTTCACTCTCTCAGGGAGCCGATGGGCAGGATCCCCTGCCAGGCTAATGTGAGGGGGAAAAGAATCAAAAAGAGGTGGCTGTATTTTTAAGAAACTTATTGAAGGCACAGGAACAAACCATCCCGATGTGCAGAAAGAATAGCAAATATGGTAGGCGACCAGCTTGGCTTAACAAAGTCATCTTTGGTGAGCTTAAACACAAAAAAGAAGCTTACGAGAAGTGGAAGCTTGGTCAAATGACTAGGGAGGATTATAAAATACTGCTCGAACATGCAGGAATTCAATCAGAAAGGCCAAAGCACAACTGGAGTTGCAGCTAGCAAGGGACATGAAAGGGAACAAAAAGGGTTTCTGCAGGTATGTTACCAACAAGAGAAAGATTAGGCAAAGTGTGTGCCCCTACAGAATGGGGGAGGCAACCTAGTGACAGAGGATGTGGAGAAAGCTGAGGTACTCAATGCCTTTTTTGCCTCTGTCTTCACAGACAAGGTCAGTTCCCAGACTACTGCACTGGACGGCACAGAACGGGGAAGAGGTGAACATCCCTCAGTGCTAAAGGAACAGGTCCTGGACTACTTAGAAAGATTGGACATACACAAGTCCATGGGGTCAGATGCAATGCATATGAGAGTGCTGAGGGAGTTAGCTGATGTGATTTCAGAACCATTGGCTATTATCTTTGAAAGCTTGTGGCAACTGAGGGAGGTCCCTGATGACTGGAAAACGGCAAATATAGTGCCCATCTTCAAGAAAGGGAAGAAAGAGGATCCTGGGAACTACAGACTGGTCAGCCTCACCTCAATCACTGGAAAAATCATGGACCCGGTCCTCAAAGAATCCATTTTAAAGCATTTGGAAGAGAAGAAGATGATCAAGAACAGTCAACATGGATTCACCAAGGGAAAGTCATGCCTGACCAACCTGATTGCTTTCTATGAAGAGGTGACTTGCTCTGTAGATGTAGGGAAAGTCGTAGACATGATATACCTTGACTTTAGCAAAGCTTTTGATACAGTCTCCCACAGTATTCTTATCAGCAGGTTAAAGTAGTATGGGTTGGATGAATGGACTATAAAATGGATAGAGAACTGGCTAGATCATAGGGCTCAACGAGTAGTGATCAATGGCTCATGTCTAGCTGGCAGCCAAACACAAGCGGAGTGCCTCAGGGGTCGGTCCCAGGGCCGGTTTTGTTCAACATCTTCATTAATGATCTGGAGGATGGGGTAGATTGCACAATCAGCAAGTTAGCAGATGACACTAAGCAAGAGGGAGTGGTAGATACCCTGGAAGGTAAGGATAGGATACAGAGTGACCTAGACAAATTGGAGAATTGGGCCAAAAATAAATCTGATGAGGGTTCTCCACTTCAGACGGAAGAATCCCATGCACAGCTACAGACTGGGGACTGTCGAGCTAGACAGCAATTCTGAGGAAAAGGATCTGGGGGCTATAGTGGATAAGAAGCTGGATGAGAGTCAGCAGTGTGCCCTGGTTGCCAAGAAGGCTAATAGCACAATAGCATGTTGGGCTGCATTAGTAGGAGCATTACCAGCAGATCACGGGAAGTGATTATTCACCTCTATTCGACATTGGTTAGGCCGCATTGGAGTACTGTGTCCAGTTTTGGGCCCCCCACTAGAAAAAGGATGTGGACAGAGTCCAGCGGAGGGCAACAAACATGCTGGAGCACAAGACTTATGAGGAGAGGCTGAGGGAACTAGGCTTGTTTAGTCTGCAAAACAGAAGAATGAGGGGGGATTTGATAGCAGCCTTTGACTACCTGAAAGGGGGTTCCAGGGAGGATGGAGCTAGGCTGTTCTCAGAGGTGGCAGATGACAGAACAAGGAGCAATGGTCTCAAGTTGCAGTGGGGAGGTCTAGGTTGGACATTAGGAAAAGGTTTTTCACTAAGAGTGTGGTGAAGCACTGGAATGGGTTACCTAGGGAGGTGGTAGAATCTCCATCTTTAGAGGTTTTTAAGATGCGGCTTGACAAAACCCTCGCTGGGATTATTTAGCTGAGGTTAGTCCTGCTTTGAGTAGGGGGTTGGACTAGATGACCTCCTGAGGTCCCTTCCAACTCTAATATTCTATGATTCTGTTAAACTTAAAGCTAAAATATCATACATCATGCTTTGAACGGGGTATGTAGTGGAAGTTGCTCTATTAAAAGTCTTTCAGAGGTGCTGTTGTCTCCCTGGGTAGTGTTGAAATGTATGCAGCTGATGAAGAACTACAAATAATGAAGGAATAAAAACATGTTCGAGATACCACCCAGTAATCAGATTGGGCAGCATCACAGGGTAACTGGCCCCTGAGGATGGTCGGGCTCTGCCTACTTGTGACAGGCTGTGCTAAAAAGAATGAGCCAGCCCAGATCCTTCTGTGCTTGTGTAGCTGGGCAGTAGCAGATTAGTTAAGGAACACCTGGGCTTTATATAAAGTATAATGTGGACTCAGGAAGGGGAGAACACAGGGGAGAAGACACTGGGGAAAGAATTCCTCAGGGAATTCTAAGAATGCTACTCCCAGTGGGGTCTCTCTAAAAAACAGGGGCTCCTGGAGAAAGGAATAGTCCCCAGAACACAGAATGAGAAATTTTCTAATGGGAGGGCTTCACAGGGGGAGCTGGTGAGGGAACTCACCAGGAAAGAAAATCAAGGAAGATTATTCCTAGGTGGGAGAGGCTCTGAAAGTGAAGAACTATGTCTCTGAGAAACCTGAGACCAATGGCAAGACTTCATCAGGTAGCAGCAGGATCCTTAAATCAAAGGAATTTATATGCTGCTTTGAGGAAGGGTCGTCCTCTGTGAGGACCTTGACCTAAGGGAAGAGAATCTTCCCCAACTGATAAGAAGCCCTGACTCCAGAATAGGGTTTTGGGTTAACAGGGCCTCACTGATAAGGGACCTCAACAAAAGTGGGTTTTTGGACTAAAGCTAACTCCCACTCCAGGTAGGGTGTTGGGGTGGAGGCCTATTTATGTAATGTTCTGCCTTTGGGCTAAGTAAACTAGACCTCTGAAGGAGCGCTGTTCAATATATATAAGTTTCATTGGACTTACTGAAAGCACACTAGGAGAAACTGAGGCAGAGATATAATTGCAGTGCTGCACCAAGCTGCCAGGAGGCATATCAGGGTTGACGGACCCCATTATAAGCAGGTATAACTGTTTATGTCATATACCCACTTCTTACTATCTAGGATTTTAAAAAAGAGAGAAGTTAAGGATAAATACAAGCAAACTGTTGCTTCATGGACATATCATCCTCTGCCCAAAGAAAGAGGTAAAAATCCAGCACTGAGCTACAAATTACAGCATAGGTGAGCTATTAATGTTGAAGTTGGGGCTCCAGACTTTTTAACTCGCTGACAACAAAAGCCCTAAATTACATGCTCTTGGAATGATGCTTGCATTTTTGAGTTACAAAACACATCAAAGTGGGAGGAAATGTAAAAAAAAAAAAAAGAGTGAAAATAAAGGATTAGAGGACATGGCCTATGAAGAGAAAGACTGGTAAACTTAATTGGTATTCTTGGAAAACTGGTGATTAATTAGGAAAAGGATATCACTGTGCAAATATTTGAGAGGTGTTAATAGGAGAGAGGACTAAGAAAAGAAGTAGTGGTCTAAAACTAAAAATGGAAATACATATATATATAAATATATATATTAGTAAAGACAATTAGGCAGTGGAATAAATTGCCTAGTGAGGTAGTTCAGTCATCATCATTAGAGGTGCTAAGAAATGTAGATTAAATACAATCCCTGAGTGATCAGTATAAAAGAAGACCCAACGCAATGCAGGGAATGGGACTGGATAACCTTAGAGATTTTTCCAACACTATTACCTATGATTCTGTACAGTCATCTGAGCTATTCCGCAAATAAAATGTGATCAGTGTAGTTGGCTTCCAGTTCATTCAATAATGTAATATTCAGTAAATATAAACAACTGTAATCACAATTGTGCATACAATTTCACAATATGCATAATATATGCATGTTTAAAACTGGAAAATGACTCAGTGATACTTCGTAAATGATAAGCATTACTTTAAAAAAATACAGTCTGATGCAGCTAAAATCAAACTTGCAAAAATTCTGCCCAAATGGTTAAAATCTGTCAAAGTTATAAGCAATGCAAAATTGAGGGTTAAAACATGAAGTATCAGGCATCCTTAACTGCAAGCTTCCCCTGTCAAGGTTCCCCTATGTGATGTTCACAAATTTTCCTTATTATAGCACATTATCCAAATATTCCAAAAGGAAACCACTACATAACATAGTCACATAAATTTTATTCTATATTACACAGGGTTGTAATAGCATAATCACTGGACTATTTGTGTGCATTAAGTGCACCTGTAGTGCATTGAGTGACATGATTAGACAAGGGGGGAGTGAGGTAATATCTTTTACTGGACCAACTTCTGTTGGTGAAAGAGACAAGTTTTCAAGTTTAAAAAGGCTTGTCTTTGAAGGGGTTGTGAGGATTTCTTTTGAGGACAAGGACTGAGAAGTCATATATAAAGTGATCCTTCTGTGAAAAGTGTTCACCCTTGGAGGATATGGAGTTTTTGTCCTTCATAATTTTTCTGTGAGAGTTCATTTGAGAGTGTAGCGATTGTCTGGTATCACCCCCACATTTATTGGAGCGTTTAATGCACTGGATGAGGTACGCCACATGTTGTGATAGGCACATGTAGAACACATGGATCCTGAAGAGTATGTTATGAGGGATATTGCTCATTGTAGCAGTGAAGATGTGTCTTCAGCTTTTGCATCTCTTGCTCTGCAAGGTCTCATGCCGCTTTGAATTGGTGTGTCTTGGTTTGTGGGGAGATTGCTTCCGATGAGGAGCTCTACATCTCCTTTGCTCCATCGCTGAACCCTGCTTGTATTTAGCTGTGACATTCTCAGAGTACCTTTCCCAGACCTGAAGAAGAGCTCTGTGTAAGCTTCAAACCTTTTCTCTTTCACCAACAGAAGTTGGTCCAATAAAATATTACCTCACCCACCTTGTTTCTCTAATATCCTGGGACCAACACAGTTACAACATCATCTGTCACATATATGTTCTTCTTCAGTCTATTTGGCAGCCAACTGATTTTACCATATCTGAGAAAGTGTTTGGCGACTCTAACTGCAGATGCAAATTTGGCAAATTCAGCATATCCACCCTTGAAATGACAAATTTCTGCAGACTATGGTTACATAAATTGATATGTTCATTTGGAGCCAGCTTCTAAAACCCTTGAAGACAATAGGAGTCTTTTGAATATCTTCAATGAGCTTTGGCTATGTCCTTTGGCCATCTGCTAAAGCAAACTGTACAGCAAAAGAAAAAAATACTGCTTGGACCTTAATCTGAAATTTTGGAATATTTCAGCATTTTTTTTAAAGTACCCGTCCAAAAACAGAAGGATAGAAGCCTCCTAGAAATTTGTTTCTGATATAAATTAGTTTCACAGTGAACTATAATAAATGTGCATTGCTTTTTAAAAATAAAATATTTCCAGGATGATCCTAAATAATGTTACTTGTTTAGCATCAAGATTGTAATCAGCTGTTTTCTTAACATCCCAAAGCTATTATTTTGCCATGCTTCGTCATGTTGAGTTATGATTAGTTATGACTAAATCCTGAATGTGAAAAGAAAGCATTACATTAGTTTATTTTGGTATTTACATTTCTCTTAATAGCTTCAGACTTTACAACCGTTTAAACTCAGAGGATAGCTCACTCCTAATAAATATTTTAATAAAAAGGTCAACATGTAATTCATTTATGGTGTAGGACATGGATACACATCTACCGCTCTCTTTGATGGCAAAAAGAGCCATGGGACAGCATCTGAGCTAACTTTGGCTGCTATAGGACCAAGGACCTGTCCCAAACCCCTCTGAAATCAATGGAATGAGTCCCATTCAATTCAGGACTCAGGGCATGATTCAAAGCACTTCAGTTCCTTTCTCAAGATTTACTCCTGCTTCTATTGGGCCTGTTCAAATGGAAATTTTTCCACTGATTTCACTGGGCTTTGGATCTGTCTCACTGAAATCAAAGTCAAAGCTTCTATGGATTTTAACCATGCACCATCAAGTCCTCAGTCTTTATTCCTGCGAGATCCCATTTTCTGGGATTTACCATTTCCCTCCCATTCTCCCTAGTCCTCTGAGAAGTGAGTAAACTATGATAGGTCTATACTCCTGTAGCGTATGCTCCTTGATGTGCCAGTCTAACTACATCGCAGGACATGACATTGGCATGATTGTGGGACACAGCAACTCTATGGTGCCTGCATCCCTCTACATGTAAGAAGCCATGGTCTAGCACACCAAGGCATGAAAATGAAAAAGTGCCGTAAGTCCCCTCTACTCCCTTGCGCAGGCATGCGGGATGAGCAACGATTTAGTTAGCAGACATCAAACCACATTATTTAATACTATCCTTTCTGCCAACAACCTCTGATTAAGTGTTTTCAAAAAGTTTTCTGAACGTATAGGCACATAAACAAGTCAATGTGTCTCAATTTCAGAAAAGAATCTGTTATAAAATTCTTTTTAAAAAGAATTTTATAACTCTTGCATTGAGAAAAGTATTCCTCCCAGACAAGGCTTTCATCCCTCCCCAAAAACAATTAAAATCAATTAATTCTGCAAATGTTCTATTATTAACTTTACGTAAAATATTTCACCATTGAACTAAAAATAAACCACGGATGCAACTTACAAAGGGAAGCAATGTGTTTAGAATATTCCAAATGCAAAAAAAAGTAAAGCTTGCCATTCTCAGAAGCTTGGAAGTTTACAAATAAATAAATAAATAAATACATAAATAAATAAAATCAAAGCCATCCAACCCTGACTGTAAGGTCTCTTTTCTGAACTCACCAACCATGATCAAAGTAATGCTAATAGGTCAACTGGGATCACAGCTTTTCTAAGCACTTTTTATATTATTCATGAACCATTTTAACTACCTTGTGCTTCAGGTTGCAAACAACCCAGAGGATTTCTGACCTTGACTCAAACAAGATGACTTTTCAATAGCGTATGTTTATATTAGGCACTTGTCACATACACTAGAGATAAGACATGTTTCCCCTGGAGCTACAGTACACTGCTGACCTATGGCTTGCTCGTCAAAAGGCTATTATAATTGACTCTTGGTATATCAAACAGTTTCATGCAGGCAGATCCATTTCTAGAGAGATTGATTTCTACTTTCAAACCCAGCACCCTCTAATTTTTAAATATCTAAGATTATCTTTTTCCCCACATAGACAAGACAAAATGATAGAGAAATAACAGTATAAAAGCTAAACCATGCTGAGAGTAGCATCAATTTGATGAAATTTCTTCCAGAGAAGATGTTAGAAAAAGCTTCAGTACCGGGTGAGCAACAAATTGCAGCAAATAACTGTGTGTTGATATGCTAAAAAGAGCAAGTGCACAGTTATTGAGGAGTTTCCTCTGTCAGCCGCCCTGCTAGAGGTCAATTCCTCATAATAAACCACAAGGATAATACACATTATTAGCTTATTGCTCCACAACAACTATCTTTCTTTTTTCCACAACAGTGTCAGAGCAAAATAAGGCCCCCCAATAATCTCACTTCCTCCTCCCTCCTTCTTGGTTTTATTCCTGTAGGTTTGTTCATACCGTTATGCAGTATAAGCTGAGCTACTAGAAATTCACAGCCTTATATTTAGAGGGCCACCACAAATGATTAATGCTTGCTTATTTCCTTTTGCAAACCAGAGTCAGGAGCAACAGGTGGAGAAATACACTCTGTTCAAAGCAAACAAGGAATTTCTGTGTGCTATTTTAAAGGAGTATGAAAAAGTTGCAACTTATATGTAACACACTCCTTTTTCCTACCAATACAAGACAATTTTCCTATCAATACAATATAAAATTAATTAGCTCAATTCTCCTCTCCCTTACACACCTATACATCAACACTAAGTTCATTGAAATGAATGGTGTTATACTGGTGTAAAACTGGTCCAAGTGAGAGGACTTGTATACTTACAAACCCCAGCTCCATTCCTGTCTCTGTACGACATAACAAAATCATGACAAAATATGAAGAAAATACACTCTTAAAACTCTAGCAAATAAAGTCAATTGGTGGAATGGATGCATGGTGGGATGCAATGAGAGAAACACATACTATTTCCTTAACTGTGTGTACTACTAACAATCATGCAAGGGCAAATGTAGAAATCTAATTTTGGTTCGCTATAACCAAATGTCAGTAACTCTTCAAGGTGATCTGCCTCCACAGCATCCAATGTTGCCAGTTCCTGGGATTTTCTTGCACATCTTATATTCGGTGTTTTTCTTAAAGCTCCAGTTCTTGAAGTTCTGGATTATATTGGAATCTCAGGTTTCATTCAAAAACAAGTTTCTGGCTCTCAAGGTTGCAGACAAAAGCCTTCAAACATGATCCAAGTGGCCCTACAGACTCAGAAACCAAAAAAGCAAATAAAAAGAACCTTACATTTATTATTTAAAAAACTCAAGAATTTTTAAGTCAACTTTATGAAAGGGGTGGGAGGAGCGGTTGGCTCATGATTTTTAAATTCTTGTGGATGGCAACATTGAAATCTGTGAATAAAACCAATCAAGCCCTAAAAAGTTTGAAAGTGTTAAGAACCAAACTGGTTGGGTTTTTGTTTGTTTGGGGGGGGGAGACAGGAATTAAAAGGATATACAACAAACAACAAAATGATAGCTCTGGAGAGACACACAGCTGAATTCATTTTGGGATTCTGTCATTCATAAATTAGGGAGGAATGCCAGAAAAGACATCTGGCCCCCCCTTCTTGGGAATTATAGCCCTATATTCACTCTGGAGACATCTATTGTTTTTTTATATTCATAAATGAGGGAAGTTTTCAAATATTGGGCAACAGGTATCAACTATTATTAACTAATATCTTGCAATTTTATATGGCTAGATGTCTGTCTACCAGAAAAAGCAAACAAAACACTCGAAAATGTCATTGACATAGTTATACTTTTAAAAATTAATAGAATGGATAATAAATCTACTCAAGTTTTAATGTCACCTTGGGCAAGTACACTGGTGAATTATGCCCAACATGGATGCTCTGGTGAACAAAGATGAAGGAAATAGTGGGCCAAGTTTTGCTCTTAGTTTCATCAGTATAAATCCAGAGTAACTGCACTGATAGCTATTAGATATGTTGTAAAACAAGAGATATATGGGACAGATTTTGCTTTCAGTTACAATGGTGTAAATTTGGGGTTAAACAAAACAAAGCACTAACTTCAGTAAAATCACTCCAAAATTACACCAGACTAACTGAGAGTAGAAATCTTACCATGCTGTGCTATACTCTTCTTTTCCCTTTTAAACAACTATAAAAAGCAACCAAATGCTTAGAACTGGATTATGAGCTGAGTGATGTTTATTTTAATTGGTGTAACACACTTAACTTTATTAGAATTGCTCCAGATTTGGACCAGAATCAGGCCCTGATTGTCAAGAATAATTTATAAAGCAATGTCTTGCATAACTTGTTTTCTATTATGATAATTTTGTATTTTAAATTAAGAGTTAATGAGACTAATATGAAGAAAGTGATTTAAACTGCAATATACCTTGAGTTATCTATCCAGCATGCTTTTTATATAGTGTTATAATTGTCTCAAAAGTTAGAAATGCTAAATAAGGGTCATTACAACTTAAATGTTTGTGATTTAGCTTATCTAAATTTTTAGTTTGCTTCAGGTGATCATGTACAAACCAGATCACTTCTCAAATAATATACATTTAGACCCACATTCTGCCCAGTTGTCACACCCAGACACCACAGATTTTCATGCAGCATAAACAAGAGCTATATTTTGCAGTTTTGTCATTTCATCTAAGTGAAAATACTAGTCTGATCTCTACAAAATCAAGAGTTTATATATTACAATCACTGCTGAAGTTGGACTTGCATAAAATAGGTGTGTACATGCCAAAAATGAATACTACCTTTGCCAAATAATTGTTAGTTTTATAAATGGATAACAAAAAAGACTATCAAATACATAAAAGTGTAATTTAAGGGTGTTTTGAATTAATCCACAAAATGTATGTGCCATAGTTTATGTTGTAACTTCTGAGAAATAAACATTTTTTTAATTGATGCCCAATGGCAAAGAGAAGAGGAATATTACTATTATAAACCATTTTAAAATCATGCATAGCAGTAATAATATTTTTTTAAATTGAAAATTGATGATCATAAGTATGGCTGTTGCATTGCTTACCACCAATTTAAAAAAAAGAAGAAGAAAGTTTATGTTATGTTCACAACTGTAATTAATGCCTGCTCTTCTTAACTACAAAATATGATCAAAATGAAAATGACATGAAATCTCAATGCCAAGATTTAATGGAAGACAAAAGATCAGTCTCCTTAGAATTCTGCTGACAGAATATATATTTTAAAATGGCTGATAACTGCACTGAGCATCATTCTGTATAAAGACTGAGGCCTATGGCCCTAATTCTGCAAAGCACTTAAGGATGTGCTTCCCTTTGAACGTGTGAATAATCCCATCCCTAGTCAGCAAAGCACATAAGCAAGTGCTTAATGTTAAACACATGCTAGGTGCTTAACTAAGCAGGGATGGGATTACTCACGTTTAAAGTGAAGCACACACTTAAGTGCTTTGTTGAACAGGAGCCTACTCTGGTACCTGCTCTCCACTTAGGTGGTGAACAAGAGTGGGAGGGAAGAACAGCACTAGGAATCTTCTCATGTAATCACCAGAACAGGATCTCTCCAGAGTGCTAAAGGAGAGGCAGCATGCCTGCTCCCAAAATAGCCTGGTTTGCTGGTCAGGGGACATATCTAGCCTATCATCTCTTTTACTGACAGTTATTGCACATGCAGCAGCCCATAGGCATCACCCTGTGCTGAACAATAGTTAGCTGGCACTCTCCATTTTACTATTCTAAAATTGGGGGGGCTGAAGTGCTGATGGTTGGTGACTGGCTGGGGGTGACGGTGCAGACATCAGAACACTTAATTCTTTCTCTAGATCACCAATGCTATCTGTGCCTAATAACATCCGTAATTAGAAAAGCCATATTTCGTTCTTTGCATGATATTTATCTTATTTCTCAGTCTATGATGTATTTGCTTTCTACAATCGTTTGCCCATGAAAAAATATTATTGGATCATCTTTGTACAGGGTGCACAGTGATTTTGGGGCAGCAGATTTTATCGGTAAATACTTAAATACTTAATCCATTACTAGCAAGGCTGATGAGGAACTATGATTAGAAAGGTAAAAGAAAAAGATAGGATGTAGGCAAGATGGGTTGGAGAAGGGAAACAAGGCGGGGAAGGGACAGTATGAGCTAGGATAACTGTGACAGACTCCATTTGTACCTAAAATATCAAGCATAATCACCTAAATTACTGCAATCCGTTGCAACCCATGAGGGGAAGGGGTACATTGAACAGGACTATTAGTGATCTCTCACAATGAGATAGCAGTACCCAGAGCTTGAGAGAGGTCTTTAGATACGCTGGCATCAGCATAGATACAGATGCAGGAGAAGAAATTCAAAAGCACAGAATGAAACCAATTACTGATTCTCACAGTAATTTGTAAATGCTAAAAGTACGATAAGGCAGAGCTTCAGCAGGTGTATACTGTCAGAGCTTCATTGTGGAGTTTATACCTGCTGAGGATCTGCCTATAGGTGTTTTAAGTCATCCTATCAGGGTATTGTCTGGATAGCGGTGCAATCTTCAATCCAGACTGCCAAAGGAATGGGGTACTGAACCAAAAGAGATAAAAACTGAGAATATAAAGGGGTTATAAGAAATAACTGTTTTGGAAGGGATATCAAAACTCATGCTTCAGGGACTAAGCCAATCTTTAACATCTGAGGAAGGTTTTCCTTGAAATCATAGTTCTGGGTAGTTTTGCAATATGCAGAGATGCCATAGTTTCTCACACTTCAGCCAATGCTTTTTCATGATGTATTGAAATGAATTTTGCACAATATGGTATGCAAAACCCAGAATGACAAAAGAGGCCTGGATTAGGCCAATAGATGCCTGAATTAATTAAGACTCTAGCTGTAACCACCTACAAAACAACATTTTTATTGTTGTCAATAAAACTCTTCTTCTTTAAGGGCTATAATTATTGGTAAACATTTTTAACCAGCTTGACTTAGTGTACAGTGTCAAAATCCCGATTTTATGTAGTCCGTATTATTAAATATACTATTTTCTTGAATATCCTACATCTTTTCTGATGTTTTATCTTCTTTTAAGGTGTTGGGGATTATCTGTAAAATGCAAATGTGCTTAATAGTGTAACATAGCCTGATTATGGTTAAAAATAGAGAACAGTATTGTCTCCAGAACTTCAATAAAAGGCTTTAGGTGCTAAGTCTAGCAATATATAGGGCTTAGGTCTCCTGCATAAATCAATTTTTTTCAAGTTTATCAAATATGGCTATTTTTAGGATAAAATGCTTCAAACTGATTTCTACTGCACTGAATTCACATTTCAAATTTAGTGTTAAACAGGGGGGAAGAAGGATACTATAAACAGCTGACTGTTATTTTAACCTGGCTTATTTGTGGATGACAATGCATTACTGACCAATCAGGTGGCCTTGTGGCTCCAACTACCAATTCTGGCTGATAGCCTTCAACTGACAGCATCCACCAAGATCTAAAAGATGCATTTCTGTGCCTTGGTTACCACTGTGGTTACAGAGATGCAGGAAATTCCCAATCCTTTGTTGTAGGTAAATATGGTCTAAGAATTAATGTGGGTCCACCTGAATGAAGCAACGTGACCAAACGTGCACTGAAGATGCATGTCAACCATGACAATAGACAGATTAGACGGACAGATTTCTCCATGAACCAGTTATCACCTCCTACACACAAATTATCCAGATCCTCAACTCCCAATGAAACCATAAATTTGCTAAGATTTTAACATCCTACTTACAAATTAGTATTTTAATATTTCCTCTAATTCTAAACACAAATTCCTAAATTAATACCCTCCTCACCACTGCAGTACTATCCCTGTTAAGAACCATAAAAGCAGTTAGGTATTTTCTATGGTTCACGTCCTTGCTGAAATTTTGTGATCCCCTAACCAGATGTCTACAAACCTTGCTGACAAGGAAAAGGACAAGGCTGCACTGAGAAAAATCACTACACTACATGGGTTGGTCAGGTTACATCCCAAAGGAACAATAAAGATATCATGGTCTAATACACCTTCAGCCAAAAATTAGAATGTTCCTACAGAACTGGGGAGTCATTACAATCTTTTAGCAGTAAAGCAGTTAAGTAAATCAAAACATGTTCTGAAGAATCACCAAGTGTTCAGCAGAGGGGTTATTTAACCTCAGTAGGTCAAGTTTTGTTTTTAGTAACACACAGTCAACCCCAATGAAGTCAACAGGGTTGCAGAGGTGTAACTTCTATCCATCAATGATAACCTATAGCCCAAACCCTGAGATCCTTACTCCAGAAAACTTCAGAATATGACCCAATACATTTATTTTGACTCTCAAGCTTTAGATTTACACTGCAAAGATCATTACTACACACAGTTTTGGAACAGAATTATTAAATTTTAAATAACCAGGAAGCTGACTGTCATTGTAAATTCTCAGTGTGCATTACAGTTCACCTTTGGTTTGCTTTATTTTCCACTCCAAAAGTTTATTTATATCCAAAGTGAAAATTCTATGTAAAACTGATCTTTGACTATATCCTGCAACTGAAAGCAATTTACAGCTTTTCTTCTTCACCTTATCTTCACACATGAGGGTAAAAAGTGAGCATGCTGCTCTAATGTGTATTCTGAAATTTGGAACTATATTTTTAATTTCTTTGGGAGGATTTTTTGCTGTACAGAAGCACTTCGTTAAGTCAGTTAGGCACGATCCACTCAGCTCCAGCAATTAGATAATTTTCAGTACATGTGGAATGAGACGTCTGCAGCAATACAATAAACTGTATTCTGCCCAGAAGGAAAGTTGTAACATTTGAGATGTGGAGACCAAACTTGCAAGAATAGTGGTTCGTTACAAGTAGGGGCAGGTTTTGCAGGATTTTTCTTTTAAAGCAACTAGTTTTAAAAGGTCAAACAAAACAATGCAAAAGCAGTATCATATTTTTGGGGGGAAAAGTATAATGAAAAGCCCAAATCGTGCACTGGCACAAATCAAAGAGTTATATGACTGAATGGGCAGCTGCTCTTAGGGTCTGACTCAAAACCCACTGAAGTCAATGAAAAGTCTCTCACTGATTTCACTGTTCTTTTAATTAGGCCCCACTTCTCATCTTGCTCACCTCTGGCTTCCTCTTGTGTGAATCTTTAGTTGTGATTCCAAGTGTCTATTTTTAACAAAAAAATACTTGGTGCACATGCAAGTCTGCACTCTAGTATCAGTTGTAAAGATGTCTGCCAAGACACATCCACCATATCCCATTCCTTTTTCTGTTATGCAGCACATCACAAATGTAGGTTGTGAGAGAGCGTGGCTTTGCATAATGTTGCACTGGACGCAGACTTCCACTTCTACACCTGCGAAATCTAACCAGCTGTGACACTCAAGCCACGCACTGTAGGTCCACTTCTACATCACACAGCTCAGCTTTCCACATTATACTCAAGGCCCTGTGTATGCCATGGAGAGGAAACAGGAACTAAATTCTGTAACATCCTGTAAATCCTGGCAGCAGCTTCTTTCAAAATAAAATATTGAGGCTTTTAATGCTATTAAATATTAAAATGCATCATACAGTCAGTACAGTAGCTTTTGTGTTATTCATTTTGATATCAACTTCAATTAATTTTATATCGGCACTACATTTTCAGTTTCAGGCTAAAGGTTAAATAAAGTAGAGAAAGAGTCCACAACACTTTCTATGTAAACAAAAAACCAGACACAAAGCATCTGATTTGTAGATTGCTGAGGATTTAAAACCTTTGGTTGTAAAACAAAGAAAGTATTAAACACCTCAATGTCATGACCAAAACTCTATTAATCCCAGACCAAAAAAAAAAAAATCCAGACGGGATCCCTACTTTGGTACGCCAGCCCCCCTCTCTGGCACTGGTGACAGTCTCTGTAGGCAGTGGGGCCTGAGGTAATCCCACCCCAGTCTGGGTAAGTCTCTGGATCTTCCCCTCTCTTTGGCCCCTCCCTACAGGGCAAGCAGGTGCAGGCCTTACTGTAGGCCTGAGGAGCTGTCTTCCCAACCTCACGGGGGAGGGCAGCTAGCCTGTTTGTGCCAGTGGCCCAGCGGGGTACCTGTTCTTCCTGTAGGCTGGGGGGCCAGGATCAGGGTCTCCTCTGCTCTGCTTCCCCAACAGTAGAAACCTCTATCTCCAAACCAGGGGAAATCTAGCAGCTCCT
>VOCS01064886.1:0-14698 GCA_007922155.1 Mesoclemmys tuberculata | reverse complement strand
TTTGAATTCATCCTTCTTAAACATGGGACACCAGAACTGCACACAATATTCCAGGTGGGGTCTCACCAGCGCCGTATATAACGGCACTAACACCTCCTTCTCCTTGCTGGAAATACCTCGCCTGATGCATCCTAAAACCGCATTTGCTTTTTTAACAGCCATATCACATTGGCGGCTCATAGTCATCCTGCTATCAACCAATACCCCAAGGTCCTTCTCCTCCTCCGTCGTTTCCAACTGATGCATCCCCAACGTATATGTAAAATTCTTATTATTAATCCCTAAGTGCATGACCTTGCACTTTTCACTATTATATTTCATCCGATTACTATTGCTCCAGCGTACAAGGTGGTCCAGATCTTCCTGAATAGCATCCCGGTCCTTCTCCGTGTTAGCAATACCCCCCAGCTTCGTGTCATCCGCAAACTTTATTAACACATTCCCGCTCTTTGTGCCAAGATCAGTTATAAAAAGGTTAAATAAGGTCGGTCCAAGAACCGATCCTTGAGGGACTCCGCTAGTAACCTCCTTCCATCCTGACAGTTCACCCTTCAGCACGACCCGCTGTAGTCTCCCCTTTAACCAGTTCCTTATCCACCTTACAACTTTCACATTCATCCCCATCTTTTCCAATTTAACTAACAGTTCCCCATGCGGAACCGTGTCAAACGCCTTACTGAAGTCGAGGTAAATTAGATCTACCGCATTGCCCTTGTCTAAGTAATCCGTCACCTTCTCAAAGAAGGAGATCAGGTTGGTTTGGCACGATCTACCTTTAGTAAATCCATGTTGCAATTTGTCCCAATTACCATTGACCTCCATGTCCTTAACTACTTTCTCCCTTAAAATTTTTTCCAAGACCTTACACACGACAGACATCAAGCTAACAGGCCTATAATTACCCGGATCACTTTTATTCCCTTTCTTAAAAATAGGAACTACATTAGCAATTCTCCAGTCGTACGGCACAACCCCCGAGTTTACTGATTGCTTAAAAATTCTCGCTAACGGGCTCGCAATTTCACGCGCCAGCTCCTTTAATATCCTCGGGTGGAGATTGTCTGGTCCCTCCGATTTTGTCCCATCAAGCTGTTCAAGTTTGGCCTCTACCTCAGATACGGTAATATCCACCACCACATCCAGATTCCCGTTCGTCATCCCTCCATCATCCCTAAACTCCTCACTAGTCTTATTAAAGACCGAGGCAAAGTACTTATTTAGATATTGGGCCATGCTTAGGTTATCCTTAACCTCCGTTCCATCCTCAGTGAATAGCGGCCCCACTTCTTCTTTCTTTGTTTTCTTCTTATTTATGTGACTGTAGAACCTTTTACTATTGATTTTGATTCCCTTTGCAAGGTCCAGTTCTACGCGGCTTTTAGCCTTCCTCACTTTATCCCTACATGTTCTGACCTCACTAAGGTAGCTTCCCTTACTAATCCCGCCTTTCTTCCACTCCCTGTAATCTTTCTGCTTTTTCCTAATCCCCTCTCTGAGTTGCTTGCTCATCCAGCTTGGCCTACTACTCCCGCCCATGGTTTTTTTCCCCTTTCTTGGGATGCAGGCTTCCGACAATTTCCGCAGCCGCGACTTAAAGTAATTCCAGGCCTCCTCCACATTTAAATCCCCAAGTTCCTCCGTCCAATCCACTTCCCTAACTAATTTCCGTAACTCTTCGAAATTAGCCCTCGAGAAGTTGAAAACCTAATCCCAGATCTACGTTTGTTTATCCTTCCATCTAATTTGAATTGAATCAGCTCATGATCACTCGAACCAAGATTGTCCCCTACCACCATTTCTTCTACGAGGTCCTCACTACTCACCAAAACCAAATCTAAGATGGCATCCCCTCTCGTAGGTACTTCAACTACTTGATGAAGAAATTCATCCGCTATCACATCCAGAAACATCTGACCCCTATTATTCTTGCAAGCACTCGTCCTCCAGTCTACATCCGGGAAGTTGAAATCTCCCATAATCACACATTGCCCCTTAGTGTTTACTTCGTTAAAAACATTAAAGAGGTCTCTATCCATATCCAACTCAGGATGTCATTTCCCTTCTCTTCTGTTTCCCCAAAACTGTCAGCCTGGCTCCCACAATCAGCTATATTGTTGCTTTTTGCAAGAGTGGGGGGGGAAAGGAGCTAGGCAGGGGTAAATGGGAGTGGTGGCAGCACTGGTCCCCCTTCTCTACCTGACTAAGTAGAGCTCTACTACCCATCTTCCTTGGTTGGTGTAGCAAGAGCTTCTCTCCTGTTTCAATCTAGTTTAACCACGGTGGCCAGTGTTCTGCATTCCACACATGCTCTGAACCGGAGTTGAATGCCCCCTGCTGTGGGCCACTTGGGCCTGTTCTACACGACATGGTTAGATTGATGCAATGCAGCTTACGTTGACCTAGCTGTGCATGTGTCTTCACTTAAATTTGGCTCCTGCCAATGTAAGCACCGGCTATGCCAGATTAACAACACCACTTCCCCGAGTGGCGTAAAGTCATGGTTGATGTAATTAGATCAACGCACTGTGAATATATATATGGGGTTACTTATGTCAACCATTAGAGGCCTCCAGAAGCTGCTCTGGTCACCATTGTTAACTCTGCTGCACAGGCATTAGATAGACCAGAAGCTGCCTCTCCTCTTTAAAGCCCCACACATTTTTGAAATTTCTTGTCCTCATTGCCCGGCATGGTGAGCTCTCCATTGCCGAGTGCATCTGCCCCACTGATCATTCCAGCTGCATGCTCCAGACACATTCCTGCTGGAGTAGACAGGAGATATTCACTTTCCTGGGCCTGTGGGAGCAGAGGATGTGCAGGCACACCTCTGAACCAGCTGTAGAAATGTGGACATCTACAAGCAGATTGCTCGGAATATACAGGAGGAAGGCTCTAAGAGGGACAATGAACGGTGCCGCGAGAAAGTAAGGGAGCTGCGGCAGGCATACCAAAAGGTGAGGGAGGCCAATAATTGATAGGGTGCGGAGTGACAGATCTGTCACTTTCACAAGGAGCTGTATGCTGTCATTGGCGGAGACCGTCCTTCAACCACCAACAGCACCATGGATACTTGCCATGAACATTGAGGAGGAGGTGGACAATGAAGAGGAGTATGGGGGACAGGTGACTGGGGGAATCTAGCTGCGCAGGAAGACAGGACATGTTTTTTAACTCCACCACAGTCCAGCCAATCCTACCCATCGAGCATGGGCAAGCATGATGTAGGGGAAGGAATGCAGTTTACTCTGAAATAACGGGGACAGTGCCCCCAAAGCAGCAGGACACGTCTTTGGATTTACTCATTTTTACTTGTGCTAGAAGAAGTCGGGGAGCAAGAGGTAGCGTTGCTATCTGCTTTTCATTCCCCTCTAGAGGTAGGCAGTGGGGGGCCACATGAAGCCGTTTATGTGCACCAGAACATCCAGTGAACCCTCCAGAGAGATCCTGATGAAACTTTCACGCCAGTACTCTGTCATCCTCTGCCAAAGATTTCAGGGGAGGGCTGCTTTATTTCTTCCTCTCTGGTAGGACACTTTCCAACGTCGCTCAGCGATAACCACAGCAGACACCATTGCAAGCTAGCAGCTTACAAGCCCAGGGTGTCATTGGGGTGCCCGCAGCAGCTGTTGCCCTCAGGAGTGAGATGTCAACTAAAATCCCCACCCCCTGTGGAAAGTGGGGCCAGTGTTCAGTTCCATTGCCCTCCACAACCAGAATAATGAAACAGCTATTCCCTGCTTATTTCCCAAACCCCTGGAGGGCCATGTTCACCGTGGCTGGTGCTGTGACTGGCACCATGTTCAGTCAGTCCCAAGCAGAAGTGAGAATGTAGCACTTACAACTTTTGGGGAGAAAGAGGAGTGAGTTCAGCATCTTAAGTTTTGATATCCATTGTGAATACACTGACAATCTACCTCTGTGTGGTGTAGCTGCAGCTGCTGCCATTGTAGCCTTCATGTCCCGCTCCACACCCACTAACTGTGGCGGCTGTGTGCCAATGTAATTTAGATTGACATAACTTTGTAGTGTAAAAATGGCCTCAGTGACCTCATGTCTCATCTACTATCTCGGATGAAGAGGGGGAGAGTTCCAAACAGAACCATTGCCCACTAATCTGGCAAAGGAACTTGAGGAAGGGAGGGATGCAGAAAGCACCCGTATCAACACAGATAATAGAGCATAGAAATTATTTGCTTCTGAATAGATGCTGTGGAAACCCAGGTGTTCTCTAGACATAAGAAAATCAAATCAGCTAAAGGTTAAGAACATTTACAGTGAACTGCTGTCCAGTTTTGTGCAAAACTCAGCTGTTTCCCAGTTTGCCTCCCGATTTTGTGAAACGTGTAGTTTCTCACGGCCTTGGCCTGAACCTGAGGTAAAAATGGAGGTTTTAGCAGAGTTTTGCTTTATGTTGGATTTGTCCAATTCGCCAGACTCAAAACCAACCTCAGAATCTGGTAAGTATAAGCCCATGTGGACCAAAACTGAAGCAAAGGTTTACACAAATCACTGAAGTGAAACTGCTGCGTTTTGCAAACCTATAAAAAATATTTGGTTTAACTTCTACCAGATCTTTCCATGCGTTTAATTTAGAGGTTGAACAACTAACCAGTACAGATTTCTTGCAGTATTAGATAAGATGGATGACTTGAATCACAGAGAATTAGGTTACAACATGCTGGTATCTAGAAAAGCATCTAGAAAAGACACACCCAATCATTTCTAAATTTGTTTTTATCTATTGTAATTACTCTTTGGATGACTAAAAGATAGAAGCTGTTTTTCCCCCTCCCTTAAGTCCCCACAGAAAAACAACCACACGCAGCAATGAGTCTCAGAGCCTGGGTGTACTGACTTGGGTGTAAGGGGCTTGTGCTATGGGAGTAAAAATAACAGGGTATGTCTACACTGCAATTAGACACCCGTGGCCGGCCTATGCTACCTGACTTGAGCTCGCAGGGCTTGGGCTGCAGGGCTGTAAAATTACGGTGTAGGCTTTTGGGCTCAGAGCCACTCCCCCTTGTGGGGTCTCAGAGCTCAGGCTCCAGACCAAACCCAAATGTCCACACGACAGTTTTAGAGCTCTGCAGCCCAAGTCCTGTGAGCCTGAGTTAACTGTCATGGGCCAGCTGTGACTATTTAATTGCAGGGTAGACATACCCAGTGTTGGCAGTCCCGGTAGGGCTGGAGCTGAGGGTCTCCATCTCGAGTGGGAGTGTCTACACAGCTATTTTTAGTGCCATTGTATGAACCTTAGAAGGTGGTCAGTTGACGTAGGCTCTGATACTCACTGCTATGGTTTTGTTTTTGCTGTGTAGACGTAACCTCAATTACCTAGCTTTCCTTTGGACATTGTGCAATGCTAGCTTAAAAGATCATGTGGTATTCATTACAGTCCTTGTTCATTTGAGTTCTCTCACTTTATTAAAGAGATGAACATAAGGACAACTTGTCATTAATGTTTATACCTAATCTTACTTTGCTCCAGATTAAAGTGGATGATACAGTGGAGCTGTTCTGCCTATAAAGCTTTTCTTAACACGAGATAATATCAAAATGATACCTGAACTGAGTAATAAGTTCTCACTGATTAGTCTATCTTTGAAGATGGAAACAGAGACTTCCATTGAGAACCACTTTACAGAAAAGACCCATGCTACAAAAGGAAGTTATGGATAAACTGTCTGAAAACCTAGGTTCAAGATGCATGTCCCACATAACCACATGTTCTTGCCCAGACAGACCCATATCCGGAAACACACACCATGTTTCCTCATTGTATAAATATATTGAACAGAAAGTTACAAAGTCCTTTCTGCTCTAATAGTTTCAATAATATTGCATATTATTTTGTTATAGAAAACAAGCCTTTTGTTTTTTCCTTGTACTGCTGTCATCTGTAGTTATGCTGAATGTTTTAACATAATAGTGAGTTTAATTTCAATATGTACACATTGTTATTGATAGTGCAATTACAGTTCAGGGAATTACTTTAATAAACTTAACTTATGTTAACCCTGGGAGCATTTGTCCTGTGGCGTTTTCAAGATGCCCAATCAAGTGAATTCTTAGAGCATGTGCATTTATGTATAAAGATCTGCATTCTCCTCTGGGTTAATTCAGTCATTTTAGGATTAAGAGTATCTCTGTGTGTTTAGGTTTCACAAAATGCAATAAAAAAGCTTTAATTATTTTTAGTAGCATTTAAAAAGAAGTATGCCTGTCTCATTACTTGTAAACTCTGATTCAACAGAATGTGCCAGTGCATAAAAGCAAGTTACTGTGGCTGTGCATAAAAACAAGCATAATTGGTACATCTACTTTAATTGGCTGAGCTTCATAATAAGCTAAAAGGACACTGTCAGTTTAAGACACTATTCAGCCCTTTTTCTTGTTAAAAAAAAAAAAAAACAAAAAAACCCCCACAAACCTAGTTGCACAGACATATACCCCAAACCTGGGTTTAAGGTCAGGTATGTGTGTACCTGATTCATGCAAAATAAAACATGCCATGGTGGTTTTTGTACTTGTTCATTTGTATATCCTGATGATGATGATGAAGTCCAAACTTCCATAGATGGATCTCTTATTTATTTGTGTGTGTGTGTGGGCGGGGAAACAGTTTCTTATTCTGTACTCCATATCAAGCATCCAGTGACATTTTGGGACAACACTTCAGAATTAGGTTTAACAGAAACCAAATCTTGGGTAGATACCATGGTTGAAAATACTGAAATTCTTTTTTCCTTTGCCAGACTGAGAAGAGTCCTTCATTAGCTGGTAAATAGACTGACTGACTTGTAGGTTAAACTATGGTTATGTTGTGCTGAATCATACAGAAATGCAGGCAAGGAGTTGGAATTTGATGTGACAAGCCTATCCAGCAGCTAATCTACTAAAAGATAATAGGAAAAAAAATCTATGAAAAAGGTAATTAAAAGAAATTATTAGAAAACGAGGTCCTAAAGGTAGAACAATGCTCATTCATACAGGCTGAAGATCTGGCCCACCATTTGCAGTGATTTAGAATAAAGAAGTATCTAACCGTTCCTCACCCCAAAGAATTATTGGCTCCAAGAGGTTAAGGTAATCTCTCTAGAAGGTAAACTCACTGGGTTTAATACATCTTAATTACCTTGCTGAAACTGTTGCACGCTCAAACCTTCCCTTGACTTCAGTGGAAGCTCTGAGAATGTAACCGTTCCCGGAATGGTACTTGAGTAAGTACATTAATCAATTGGTATGATTTCCAAGTTCACGCAAACCTTGTTGACGGTGAAATAGTATGACGGCCAGAAGATTAATGTTGCTTATACTTGTTGATAGCAACAAGGGTATATTGCAGAATAGAAGTTCAAGACACCTGCTGCTCTGTCTTTTATCAACTCTAGCCTGTTGTTGCTGGTGATTAATACGCTCAGTTGAAATTTTAAAAATCCCTGATTTGTTGATGGGGAAAAAGAGACGGGGCCATGAGTGTAGTTTGGGGGGATCATTGGAGGCATTGCCCCCCTAAACTGCAAGCCTTGGGCAGACATGGAATTTACCCCTCTTGCGCAGGCTTGTTGGCCTAGCTGGACCTACCCCCCCAAATATAGAAGTCAAACTATTCCTAGGCATGGGGCCCACTCCTATACATATGCATGTGAGTAACTTTAGTAACATCAGTAGTTTCATTGACTGCAGTGGCACTATTCATATGAGTAAAGTTACTCGTGCAAATGTTTGTGGCATTGGGCTTGACAATATTTTTAGAGAGGAAAGGATGAATAAAATCCTGAGCATGGTGGAGGCTCAAATTAATCTGGAAATATTCACAAACCATGCCAATATTATAAAGTCAGAGATTTTAAGGCCAGAAGTGATCTGCATAACACAGACTATAGAATTTCACCAAGTGATACCTACATTAAACCCATCATTTCTGGTTGAGCTAAATCATCTTTTAGAAAGACATAAACAGGTTAAGCTTCGTCTCTCACTGTGAAAGGGAGGTTTTCCATGCCTCAAATGATTCTTGTGGCACTTTTCTAAATGCTTTCCAATTTGTCAATATCCTTTTTCAAATGTGGACAGCAAAACTGGATGTAGTATTTCAATAATAGTCTCTCTCGTACACAGTCGCAATAACACCTCCCTATGCAAACAGCCAAATTAGTACAAGAAAGTGTGGGTTAGCTTCAGAATTCCATAGGACATAGCATTTGACATCCCAGATTATGATCCATGAGGACTAGTATCCTGTCTCTATCCAATGATCAATACTTGATTCTTTAAAAAAAAAAAAATTATAAAGCATCCATAACGCATATGGCTAGTGGTATAGGTCAGTACAAGAAGAGGAGGAGGTAGATCCCTTCTTGACTTCAGATGGTGTCCGCTTATGTAGGAAATGTTAAGTTTAATGATCCATCTCATAGATTTACCTTGATTACTATGTTTTAGTGATCACACTGGGTTTAATTCATTTTTAAAATCTGTTCACAATATTTCTCAGTATGATCTCTTGTGGCAAGTTTACAGAGTAAGCATATATGGTATGAAGAAGTATTTCTTGTATTAGTTCAAAATGTAACATCCTATGCTTTCATGAAGAGGCCACACTTATATGACAAGGTAAACAGGAAAGTGCTCACTTTTCACTGTGCCTTTCAAAATATGAATGCTTTAGTCAAGTTTCCTTTGTCTTTTCTTTTTCTTTCTCTTCTGGTTAGGGAATCCTGGTCTTTTCAGACTTTGATCACCCTACATTGGGTGAGATGATAGGCGATGTTGAAAGTTCATTTCAGGGCGGAGATGACAATGTCATGGAATCCCATGGGTTCTACAACGCCTTGCAATGGCAACAAAAATATATGCAGTAGTTATAATCAGAGCTAGTTGCATTAAAAAAAAAACCTCTCCCCCCCCCCTTCTATTTGCGAGGGGGGGGGAAGTGCTGACTTTATGATCTGTGGGGTCTTGTGAATATTCTGATTACTACTTTGGGTCTGAAAAATATGAATTCAATATTAAAGAATCCCCAGTATGTCACCAATTTTATAATGAAAGAGTCTGATGTTTGCCTTGGGGTGGAATTTCACTGTTCTCCCACTTCTAGACCAGGAGCTGGGCTACATTATCCTTTGTCTCTACCCTTGTTACCTCTAGGCCTAATTGAGTTTAGGCAGCTTCAGTTCTTGTTTTTGGGAGACGGGGGCCAGTGGTATATTGACCAAATAGTCGTCTTTAATAAAAACATTGGTTTTTGAGCAGTATAGACCAAGCTTTAAAGGAGGAGGGTTTTTAAACACCCAGCAGTGTATGAGCCTGTTTATCTTACGTTAAGCCTTATATTGTACTCCTGATTGTAATGGTAGTAGGCCTAACTCCTACAGCCCCCCACAGTTGGCTTTTGTGCCTTCTGGCATTGTCGCTTACCAACTCTTCAGTGTCACTGGATAAGTGACTGGCTGGAGCCATTTTGGGCTCCAGAAACTCCTCTTTTAAGTTAACCCGATATATATAGATATATATGACACACACACAGAGTAAGCAGCTCTATAACTCGACCAATATCAATAAGTTATTACCAGGCGGTTCCAAATGTCTCTCTCTCCTCTTAAAAAAAACATTCATTCATCAAAGAAGGGAGTAGACAGAGCTCTATCGGACTTGGGTTGTCAATCACACAACTCATGGGATAATGGCACCTAAATGCTCAACTGTTATGGGAAAAACCAACAGTCTGAAAATTATGTGTCAAAACTATTCAGCTCATACTTCCGAAGAAACAACAACCTTTGCAGAAAGCAGGTTCCCTGCATGAATGATTCACTAATTATAGGGGATTAACTAACTCATGTTATTCAGAGCTAGTAGCCTGACCAGCTGTAATTAAGAGGGTGTAGTGGAGAGCTTCAGACCTAGATTTGTACTGTGTAACACAATGTGGCTCAAGCTAGGGCCCATACTTCCCAGAGTGGGCAGGCGGGAGTGGAAGACACACTGGATTTGATCAGGTGTGGAGAAGAGGGTGGCAAGGGAAGAAAGCAGTGGCTACAAGGAAAAGCTGTGTGAATCCATGTTTAACCACCTGGCAGCTTTCAAAGGCTGAGTGGAAAGCAGTTGACAGCTCCTTTGAAAGGTGCCACCTTCCCTTCCTGCTTCTGTGGCAGCCTTTAACCTAGACAGCTGTGGGAGCATCACACATGCATAACAGACATATAGACTCAGACAGCAACGTGACGGACCACGCATCTATTTCCTGCTCCCCCAGTGCTCAGCTTAGTCACAAAAGGCCAAACAAGCCACTGACACAAAACTCATGCCTGGACTGAGCTGCATTTAGTTTGTGGTGGAGGGAAGAATGAGTGTAGGAAGACACGGGTAGACTTTAAATTAAATAAATAAAAAAAAAAGATAAGTGGTGGGGGAAGGGGATGGGCAGAAAAAGGAAGAGACAGTGGCAGTAGTGCCGAGGTATTTATAGAGTTAGGATGTGAGGCTACCCATCTGCAAATTCATTGCCAGCGTGAGGGGATAGAACAAAAAAAGACTGGGAAACACTGGTACAAGTATATTGAAAATAAGCAAGAAAAGCCTTTTTAATTTAAAAAAAAAAACCAACAACCCACAAGGGAAGGCGCAGCTCCCATCTTGCAGCCCCACGGGAGTAAGGGCTAAGGTCATGAAGTCATTTTTGGGCTCACCCAATTCTGGTCTGCGTCAAGGGCTAAAATGGTCTCTAGCATGATTTAGGATGACCTATGGCACTGCTTTAAATCATGGTAGCCTATTCCAGGGTGACGTACTGCCCAGAAGGTCTGTGCCCCCTCTAACATGCTTCCTCCAGTTCTGAGCCCCAACCCCATCATGACCTCTATGCAAGGGTTTCTAAGGAGGTTTGTGAAGGGCATCCTACAACTTCCTTGAGCAATGCGTGTTCTGGGGAGATTCTCGCAGTCGCTGCTGGGAGTCTCATGGTGTCTGTCTGCAAATGCGGAAGCTCATGGGGGGGGCTGTAGCAGAGCTGGACAATGTACCCAAAAGCTTTTGCCAACTCACTCGCCAATGAAAGTGCCATCTGAAAACTGGCAGCTAATTCCCATTTGGCAGTGAGGTTTGAACCAGGCTGAGAGCAAGAGATTTGTTGGTTCCTGGGCCTCAGCAATCAGAAGACAAATTTAATAAGCCCTGAATTTATCATTTTTTTTAAAAAAAAAGGGGGGAAGGGGAGATCTAAACTCAAGTGACAGAGATCTGTGCAATTGATCCAAAAGATCTAACACTCTTGAGTCATTGTGATGTCAAATGACAGGATTTCATATTTTTTTCCATTTTGCTTTTTTAAAAAAAACCTAGGATATTATACACAAACCCCTCCTATGTTAAAAGACCATTTTTAAGGCTGTACTCAACAGCTAGCGAATGCCAGAACGAATGTTGCCCATGATATCTTAATTTGGACCCCTTGTGGGTGTGCATTATGATGTGGTTTTAATTATATCATCACATTTTATTCTCATAGGACCCCCTGTCACATTCAGGACACAGGATGGATATTGCTCACTGAGCGACCAACTATTCAATATTTTTGTTTATCCTCATTGTTCAAGATGTGATCCCATGTCTTATTTACTTCACAGTGTTTAAGCCCTGCTCTGAAGACAGATTACTAATTTGCTTATGGGCTTTTCTTTGGTGCTCATCACTACACTATCTCAATGCTTTACAGCTATCAGGTAAATTTATCCTTACACTATCCCATTAGCATTATCCCCATTTCACAGATAGATAGGGAATTGAAAGAGAGAATTTAAAGTCAAAGGGGTCTGCTAATTTTGAGTGCTGAATTTGAGATGCCTAGAATCTGATTTTTCAGAGTAATTAGCATTATATAGCACTTTATACCTTCCAAATGTAGCTCCCATTGATTTCTGTCATTGGTGAGAATGCTGCAATCATTCTGCAATCAGATCACAGGATCACAAGCCCTGAAAATAAGGAACACACAATTAGTAACTACTTGCAAAAATCTTTCATGTACGTGACCTGCTCAGCATCACAAAAGAACTCTGTGGCACAGGCCGGGATAGAAAACAGTTCTCCCGGGTGCCATTCACCACCTTTAATCATAAGACCTTTCTTTCTTTTTCTTCAGTCTCTATCTCATTCACTACACGCCTTCCAGTTTCTGCAAAACAAGAAGAAAGGGTCCTACAGCCAGCCTATTTACCTACATAATTCTTATTCATCCCCAGAGCTGGTCTAGCCAGTGCACTGAATAAGCCAGGCATCCTATGGAAAAATAGTATGTGATCACATAATTAAAGGCGGTTTCATAATGCATGTGCACAAAGGGGATAAATTAACATTGCACGGACAACCTTAACTCTGGCATTATATAACTCTTGTGTATTTGACTTTGCATCCTGAATGTTCTTTTAAGATTATTTTGTGTGTGTAATATACTCACTAAAGCGGCGGAGGCAGCACTAATCTATCCAGTTATTGTCCTAATATCCAGGAGAAAGCAAATAAAGGAAGAGGGAGCTTTGCCCTACTTTCTTATTAAAAGCTCCCTGTTTCAGAGCTGATAAATTAACTGGCTTCTCCTATAGACTCAGAAGAAATCCAGACTTCAGTTGGCCCTGAACAGGTTGTAATTTTCTGGGGACAGCCTAGCAGCCTTTTTTCAACCTCAGATTTGCAGAACCCTTTTCAGCAAAGCACTTAACCTATTCACCTGTTTCAAGTTAAGCATGAGCTGCGGTGCTTTGCTGATGAGCTGGGCCTCTCTCCCCAGGACAATGACGCACAGCCAAGTATACTACAGTCCTTGGATCAAAATGATAAATAAGAGCAGAGCATATTGAGACTAAAGAAGTGGGGTCTGATAATGAGTTACTTTCACTAGGCCAATATATTTTCTCTTGTGTATATGCAAGTTATAACTTATTAAACAGAGTATCAAGCCATGGTCTATTGACACTGTGAATGATGGGTATTTAAAAACATGTTGGAGGCTACTGTCAACATTGCCTTATAAAGTGCAGCAGACACTTCAGGAGGTGAATGTCAGAGGTACCTCGGGTACCAGCACCTGCTTAGTGTAAAATTAAATATACTCTAATAATGGCTTGCGACTCTCCGATTGGTAACACGGTGATGGTGACCTTTAACAGACATTCGTAACACCGATGAAAGAGTTTAAAGAAAATAAATGTCCTCCTATAGTTCCCCACAAGCTAAGAGCGCTATAGAAAAGAGCTTATGCTCCTTCTCCAATGACACCTCACTGCCTAGGCGCTATCTTTGCTCTGGGACTGAGGTTGGGAGACTCCATGAAGGCGTTGGTGTGGAGGAGAATATAGATGGGTGGATTGGTGGGAAGAACAGACACTAAGCTGGGGCGCATTTGTGATGGTGCAAGAGCATTCATGTGTGGTTTTAATTCTATATCACTCCTAATATTAATATTCTTACTTGTTGCATTTAATCATACCCAAATACCTGCTATTTTGGCACGTTCGTTGCCAATCCCAGAGAATAAATACAAGAGAATAGGGTTGCTCTCATAGTTATGGCACTTCAGTTTCCAGGCCTGGGTGGAAACCAGATGTAAGAGTGGTGGAAGAAACCTTAGCTGAACATTTTAGAGCCTCAAAATGTCTGGTTCAAAGTTGGCCATGAAATTAGGCAAAGGTTTTGAGCTGGCGTTTTAATTTATCCAAATTGGCTCACCCATCTACACTTACTTTTGCAAGTGAGCACCTTCTTACCTTTTACTGACCCTTATAGTTAGAGACCAAAACAGGAGCATATGTGAGCTGAAGTCGGAATAAGGCAAGCTTCTTCAAATATGAAACATTAAATTGAAGAAGCCCAGAGCTCCCATAGAGACATCATAAACATGGATTTATACTGCCATTTTCAAACAAGAGAAGCTATCCCTTTCTCCTTGTTTTCATTTTGCAATGTTTTTATGGTTCATATATTTTCTATTCAAATTCTTAGTAATTTAAGAATGTAAGAATAATCTGACCCACTATGATCAGTGGTCCAGCTAGCACAACAGTCAGAGATTTAAGGACACCCGGAGTAAGGCAGAGTATACACATTCCAGACATGATCTATCCTCTATGAACTTATCTAATTCTTTTTTGAACCCAGTTATGCTGAGATAGGATGTAAACTTATCATAAGAATTGGAGAAGGCCTGATCCAAAACACAAGAGCCAAATAGTCTTTGCAACTAGTTCAAGAATGTCCAGGGTGGCATAGAAAAAAGGCTGAGGATCGCTGTGTGAAAGGGGCCAAATGGGTGAATGAACATTGTTGGTGGAATTGGGAGGTAAGACAACTCCAGAGAGAAAACAGATGGGATACGTAGTGAGGGAATGATGTTAAAGAACTGACCTAAACCAGCAAACACTAGGAAATTCAAAAAAAAAACAACCCTGCCCCAGTGCTCTCTTCTCAGTCTACCCCACTGCATCCTGTTGTTTCAGTATATTTTCTCTTTCTACAGCTCCACTATGATGGCATCTCCTCCCTGTCCACCTCCCTGCTCCTTCCACTTTCCTTCTAAAGTATCTCACTACAGTTAGTGTGGCGCCTACCTCTCCACAGCTTCAACTATCCACGATAACCTTCCCATGTGTGTCTTTCTCATAGACTCATAGACTCATAGGTCAGAAGGGACCAATATGATCAT
>VOCS01064549.1:0-10080 GCA_007922155.1 Mesoclemmys tuberculata | reverse complement strand
GGGGGGGCCATGCTCCCGGGAGCCGGCCTTGGGTGGGGTGCTGGCCAGGCCCTTGGAGGAGGGGCCTCCCCTTGTCATAGGCAGACACCAGGGCTTCCTCCTGGCTCCTCTGCCCCTGCACTGGGTGCAAGGAGGGAGCTGTGGGGATCAGAGCTCATCACAACCCTCCCCAACACCCCACAGCAGGAGCAGAGTGGGAAATGGACCCATAGACACCCCCCCGCGCAGGGTGCTGCCGACGGGGGTGCCAATATAAGCATGGCCTTAGGGTGCCAGAGAGCCAGGGTATGGCACAGATCCTTTATGCACTGGGCAGGAGAAAGGACCCCAAGGCTACCCAGCTGAGTCATCCAGAGGAGGCCCTTCTGCTAAAGGCATGGGACTGCATCTTGGTTCATGATGGACAGCTTTACTGAGGGCAGACGCGTCCCCAGAGGCCTCACTCAAAGCAGTTGGTACTACCACCGACATGCCAGCGAGGGTGTTGGAGGCCTGCCAAGAGTGAACGGGCACCTGGCATCAGCTTGGTAGGAGGCCCCAGTTTAGGCAAGGTTCCATTGGCGCCAGATGGGGCTGACAGTGCCCGCCATGTTGCATCACAAAAGGCAGCTCCTCTTGTCAGCATCACAAGTTCGGCACCTGTGGGGCTTGTCTTTATGGACTTGCTGTCACTGGAGCCTGACCCCTGGAGCACTGCAAAGAGCTGGGTGGTGATGGACCATTTTACTCGTTACACCCAGGCTTATCCCACCAGAGATGAGAAAACTTCCAGGGTTGCCAAAATCGAGTGGGAGAAGTTCTTCGTCCATTACGGGCTGCCCATGAGCCTACACTCAGAGCAGGGATGAGATTTTTGTGAGTCGGTTAATAAAAGAACTTTCCGAGATCATGGGGCTCAAAGAATTCACGCATCACCCCATCTCATCCACAAGTGGCTCTGCAAACGAGCTGCCCCTTCCTGGTCTGCTCAGAACGACTGGTCTCCGGAGCGACTCTGGTCTGGGAACATTTCTCTTCTGAGAAGGAAATTCATGGGCAAAGCAGAAGTGAAATTTGCCTAGCTCTAATCCCCCAGTGGCTCAGGCAGACAGAGACCCGTGAGCTGGTAGCTGCGCCCTGGGGAGCTAGCGAAGGACAAAAGAGGATTCAGATTGTCAGAACTCGCTCAGTCCTGCTTTTAACTCTGCTGAATGGGGTGACTGGGGGCTTTGTCGAGCTGAGCCCGCAGCGTCCAGTCCATTGTACGGAGCGTCCTGCTGGACTGCACCACCAGGGAGATGCCCCAGGACTCCAGGCTTTGCTGACGTGTGAGTTTGTGCCGCAGGCATCGGTGGACCCCCTGGCATGGCCCTGTCCCCAACACAGGGAGGGTTCTCTTAACAATGGAACAGCTGAGCTGCTCTGACTGGGCCAGGTAGCAGCTTGGCCCGAATGTCACCCAGACAGAGGTTGCTGCTTCCCAGTGAGAATGTACCGCTGGCATGGGAAAAGGCCCCAGCCTCTCTTCACCACCCCATGGGTCATTGCGGAGCCTGACCCCAGCGCCCCTCGTTCCCTTCGGGCTTTCATGCCATCCTGTCCTAGCAGGAGCTGTAGAGAGATGCTTGTAGAAGATTGTGATTTAGAGACACTCCCTAGCAGGGGACAGCAGTTGTGTGAATTGGGAGATGTGCCCTACATCAGATCTAACATGGCTGATCCCAGCTGCACACCTGGACATCTCTCCTGTCTGTGTGGTTAAAGTTCCATTCCTCAGGCATTCACTAGTGTGGTCTTTAATGAACGCTCAATATCGTTACATGGTGTCAGGAGTGGTGAATGAGTCCAGAAACTACAAAGATTTGGAGGAAAACTCCTGCATTTGCAACTGAAAACAGACAAATGAAGGACAGGGCCTTGAAGCCTTCAGCAAGAAAGTGAAACACAGCTCTAGGAATGGATGTTTTACAGCCTCCTTCCACTCTGCAGATGTCAGGCAATGCTGCAGAGAACTGGATAAAGCTGAAGCAGCAATTTCTGTTCTATTTGTCTGCCATTGGGCTCAGAACAAAGATGAAAACCTAAAATCATCTATATTTTTACTTGTTGCTGGGGAGGAGGCACTGGATGCTTATAATAATTTTGAGTTTGAGGAAGGTGAAAGCATGAATTAATTATAATACAGACTACATTTGAGGAATATTGCATGCCGAAAAGGAATGTGACTTTTGGGGGGCATAGATTGTTTTTTCATGCATGCAAAAACTAGATAACACCATGGAGCAATATGTCACAGAATTAAGGAAACTCAGTAAAACTTGTAACCTTGGTGGCTTGACAGCATCTCTGATCACAGACAGACTCATCTGTGGCATTACGGACGATGTGTTAAGAGAGAGACTGCTCAGAGAGGGTGTTCTGCTAATTGACAGGGTTGGCAGAAAGAATACAGACACCAGTAGAAAGAACAAGGTTGCTTTACTATCTCTTTCGAAATATTACAGGAAATGAAATGATATATACACATAAGCAATAGAAAGAATAAGTAAGGTAATGCACCTGATCATTACTACATAAGATCAACTATAGTGATTAAGAAAGATACATCACCAATTGCCCTATTAATACATTACCATCATCCAGATCCACAGTCGCTGGGGAGCCCCGGTTGCAGTGAGGATTTGGAGAGCCTGTCCCAGCAATTGGGAAGCCCTACGCGGTGCGTCCACCCATAGGTGAGGTCTCCAAATTCGCTACAAGTGGGTCCAGCTTTTATAGAGTGGAACAAACAAGTATACATGACTGTGTGCAGTTCACCTTGATGGATATCTGGTTGTCATGCAGGGGGCTGTGATGGGAACCTGGCCAAGGCTCCCATCCCAGACCCTGCAGGTTCCTTTCTTATCTTTTTAGGTCTTCAATAGCAAATAGAAACTTCTTACAAAGGGAAAGACCGAAACTCCTTACTTTAGCAACAAAGGGAAAGACCCCTTTCATGTGTTAAAACACTCTCACTCTGCCAGCAGAGGGAGAGGCTCCTTTCAGGTGTCATACATAGTAACTTATCATTATAAATTGATACATTTGGAGTGAACAAGCATATACAACAGGAACATTTATATACAAAGATTCACTGGCATAAAAAATATGACTCCCACCGCACAGAGGCCGATCCAACTGGATACAGATAATCCTTTCATATCAGCGGGGGAGCTATCTTTGACAAAGAGCTCCACATTTACAGGGCTGGCGAAATGGTACAAACACCCGTAAAACAGCTGAATTAACCAGCAGGGGTCATCCGTGCACTAAGGACAGCAGCACAGAGCCAGAGTGACTCAAATCACAATGTGGAACCAACCCCTGCTAAAGGGAAGATTGAGTCTAGACCATAGCTTCTCAACCTGTGGTACGCGTACCCCTGGGGTACATGAGACACAGGCACGAAGTAAACGGCAAAAAACCCAGTGAAGGGAGGAGGGCGGCAGCCGCTGGCTTCCCACTCACTCCCACCTCCTAGCTGGGAGGTAGACGGCAGCTGCCCCAGTCCCGCCCGGTCCCAGCTTCAGGTGGGAGCCCAACGGCAGCCTCCTGCACCGTGCTCACAGGTGGAGGCTGCCACCCGTGCCCTGGCTCTGAGCCGAGAGACAGCCTCCCACACCCTGGCTTGAAGATGGGCAGCAGCCACCTGCCGCCTGCCCACATCCCTGGGTCGCAGCCTTCATGGAAGCATCCTCCACAGCAGCTCAGGGCAGGTGGCAGTCGCCCACCTTCTGGGCTGGCAGCCAGGTGGCAGCTGCCAGCAACTTGCCCAGGTGGCAGCCCCCCTCCCCGGCTCAAAGCCCGGTGCCCAGAAAGCCAGGTGGAGAGCTCAGCGGCTTGCCCGGTCCTGGAGCTGGGCTCTACCCACAGGTTCACTTGTCCATGTCACTGCTCGAGCTGACGACTGTGACAGCCCCAGATTTTACCAGTATCAAAATCTTAAGAGGGTCCCACACAGTGTGATTTTGCTCCAGGCCCAGAGCCCCCTAGGGACGGCCATGGGGAGCACTGCTACCCACGCTGGTGGGCCACTAGTGCCTGCTCATATCTCGCAAGTTCCCACCTGTGTGAGGCCATCAGGCGATAGTGACTGGCTGGCATTGACCTTTGCTCTTATAAGGAGGAAGGGGAAGAGGAAGGAGGGGAGAAACAGCAGGGGTTTTGTGATCTGCCACAGCCACACAGCATTGCACCACTCAGAACTCTCCTGCTGTTCTGCTAATTGACAGGGTTGGCAGAAAGAACACAGACACCAGTAGAAAGAACAAAGTTGCTTTACTATCTCTTTCTAAATATTACAGGAAATGAAATATATACATAAGCAATAGAAAGAATAAGTAAGGTAATGCACCTGATCATTACTACATAAAATCAACTATAGTGATTAAGAAAGATACATCACCAATTGCCCTATTAATACATTACCATCATCCAGATCCACAGTCGCTGGGGAGCCCCGGTTGCAGCGAGGATTTGGAGAGCCTGTCCCAGCAATTGGGAAGCCCTACGCAGTGCGTCCACTCATAGGTGAGGTCTCCAAAGTCGCTGCAAGTGGGTCCAGCTTTTATAGAGTGGAACAAACAAGCATAGTGACTGTGTACAGATCATCTGATGGATATCTGGTTCTCATGCAGGGGGCTGTGATGGGAACCTGGCCAGGGCTCCCATACCAGACCCTGCACATTCCTTTCTAATCTTTTTAGGGCTTCAATAACAGATAGAAACTCCTTCCAAAAGCAACAAAGGAAAAGGTAGAAACTCCTTATCAACAGAAACTTCTTACTCTAACAACAAAGGGGAAAGACCCCTCTCATATGTTAGAGTACTCTCACTCTGTCAGCAGAGGGAGAGGCTCCTTTCATGTGTTATACATTGTAACTTCTTATTACAAATTGATACATTTGGAGTGAGCAAGCATATACAATAGTAACATTTATGATACAAAGATTCACTGGCATAAACAAATATGACTCCCACCACGCAGAGGCCGATTCAACTAGATACATATAATCCTTTCATATCACCTGCTTTATGAGAAATACAGTCGTCCAGCAGGAAAGGGGAAACAGATTGTATTTCTCAGAGTGGAAAATTGAGTGATGGGGAACCTATTAAAATTTTCATAATTTAGGGGGTACTTCATACTTAAAAGATTGAGAAACACTGGTCTAGATGGTCATGCGGCAAGTGTGGATCACGGAGTGGCCCCGAACAGTGTCTTGCCCATGGGAAAACTCTGTCATAACTGTGGGAAACTTAACCATTTTGCAAACTGCTGCAGATAGATTCATAGAATATTAGAGTAGGAAGGGACCTCAGGAGGTATCTAGTCCAACCCCCTGCTCAAAGCAGGACTAACCTCAGCTAAATCATCCCAGCCAGGGTCTTGTCAAGCCACAGCTTAAAAACCTCTAAAGATGAAGATTCCACCACTTCCCTAGGTAACCCATTCCAGTGCTTCACCACCTTCCTAGTAGAAAACTTTTTCCTAATGTCCAACCTAGACCTCCCCCACTGCAACTTGAGACCCATTGCTCCTTGTTCTGTCATCTGCCACCACTGAGAACAGCCTAGCTCCATCCTCCCTGGAACCCCCTTTCAGGTAGTTAAAGGATGCTATCAACCGCCCCCCGCCCCCATTCTTCTCTTTTGCAGACTAAACAGGCCTAGTTACCTCAGTCTCACCTCAGAAGTCTTGTACTCCAGCCCCCTCATCATTTTTGTTGCCCTCCGCTGGACTCTCTCCAACTTGTCCACATCCTTTTTGTAGTGGGAGCCCCAAAACCAGACACAGTACCCCAAATGTGGCCTCACCAATTCCGAATAGAGGGGAATAATCACTTCCCTTGATCTCCTACTAATGCAGCCCAATATGCCATTAGCCTTCTTGGCAACCAGGGCACACTGCTGACTCATATCCAGCTTCTTGTCCACTGTAACCCCCAGGGCCTTTTCTGCAGAACTGCTGCCTAGCTCGTCAGTCCCCAGTCTGTAGCTATGCATGGGATTCTTCCATCCTAAGTGCAGGACTCTGCACTTGTCCTTGTTGAACCTCATCAGATTTCTTTGGCCCGATCCTCAAATGTGTTTAGGTCTTTCTGTATCCCATCCCTACCTTCCAGGATATCTACCACTCCCCCTAGCTTAGTGTCATCTGCAAACATGCTGAGGGTGCAATCTACCCCATCTGCCGGATCATTAATGAAGATGTTCAACAAAACTGGCCCCTGGAACGACCCCTGGGGCACTCCACTTGTGACTGGCTGCCAGCTAGACATGGAGCCATGGATCACAAACCGTTGAGCCCTATGATCTAGCCAGTTCTCTATCCATTTTATAGTTTATTCATCCAATTCATACTTCTTTAACTTGCTGATAAGTTAAAGAGACCACATCAAAAGCTTTGGTAACGTCAAGGTATATCACGTCCACTGCTTTCCCCACATCTGCAGAGCCAGTTACCTCTTCATAGAAAGCAATCAGGTTGGTCAAGCATGACTTGCCCTTGGTGAATCCATGTTGACTGCTCCTGATCACCTTCCTCTAAGTGCCTTAAAATGGATTCCTCGAGGACCTGCTCCATGACTTTTCCAGGGATTGAGGTGAGGCTAACCGGCCTGTAGTTCCCTAGATCCTCTTTCTTCCCTTTTTTGAAGATGAGCACTACATTTGCCTTTTTCCAGTCACCAGGGACCTTCCCCAATTGCCACGAGCCTTCAGAGATAATAGCTAATGGTTCTGAAATCACATCAGCTAACTCCCTCAGCACCCTCAGGTGCATTGCATCTGGCCCCATGGACTTGTGTATGTCCAATCTTTCTAAATAGTCCTGAACCTGTTCTTTCAGCACTGAGGGCTGCTCACCTCCTCCCCATTTTGTGCTGCCCAGTGCAGTAGTCTGGGAGCTGACCTGGTCTGTGAAGACAGAGGAAAAAAGCCATTGAGTACCTTAGCTTTCTCTACATTTTCAGTCATGAGGTTGCCTCCCCCATTCTGAAAGGGGTCCACACTTTCCCTAATCTTCCTCTTGTTGCTAACATATCTGTAGAAACCCTTCTTGTTCCCCTTCACATCCCTTGCTAGCTGCCACTCCAATTGCACTTTGGCCTTCCTGATTTCATTCTGCATGTTTGAGCAGTATTTCTATAATCCTCCCTAGTCACCTGACCAAGCTTCCACTTCTTGTAAGCTTCTTTTTTGTGTTTAAGCTCACCAAAGACTTCTTTATTAAGCCAAGCTGGTCACCTACCATATTTGCTATTCTTTCTGCACATTGGCATGGTTTGTCCCTGTGCCCTCAATAAGGTTTCTTTAAAATACAGCCAGCCCTCATGGATTCCTTTCCCCCTCATATTAGCTTCCCAGGGGATCCTGCCCATCAGCTCCCTGAGGGAGTCAAAGTCTGCTTTTCTGAAGTCCATGGTCCGTATCCTGCTGTTCTCCTTTCTTCCTTTTGTCAGGATCCTGAACTCGACCATCTCATGGTCACTGCTGCCTAGGTTGTCACCCACTTCTACTTCCCCTACCAAATCTTCCCTGTTTGTGAGCAGCAGGTCAAGAGCATCACGGCCCCTAGTTGGTTGCTTCAGCACTTGCACCAGGAAGTGTCCCCAACACAGTCCAAAAACTTCCTGGATTGTCTGTGCTCTGCTGTGTTGCTCTCCCAGCAGATGTCAGGGTGATTGAAGTCCCCCATGAGAACCAGCTCCTGGGAACTGGGAACTTCCCCTAGTTGACTGAAGAAAGCCTTATCTACCTCATCCTCCTGGTCTGGTCTATAACAGACACCCACCACGACATCACCCTTGTTGTTCTTGCTTCTAAGCTTAACCCATAGTTTTTTGACTGTGCCAAGACTTCCAGTTCCTCTTGCTTGTTTCCCAGGCTTCTTGCATTTGTGTTCAGGCACTTGAGATAACTAACTGATTGCCCTACTTTCTCAGTGCAATTCAGGATGCCTCCCCTGTTGCACCCTCCTCCTTCTGCTTCCTCGTGGTGTCCCATTTCCCCACTTACCTCCGGGCATAGGTCCCTGTCCTCCATCAAACCTAGTTTAAAGCCCTCCTCACTAGGTCAGCCAGCCTGTCTGTGAAGATACTCTTCCCTCTCTTCGTTAGGTGAATCCCGTCTCTTCCTAGTAATCCTTCTTCCTGGAACAACAGCCCATGGTCGAAGAATCCAAAGCCCTCTCTCCGACACCACCTGCGTAACCACGCATTTAATTCCACAATGCGACGGTCCCTTCCTGGGCCTTTTCCTTCAACCAGGAGGATGGATGAGAACACCACTTGTGCCTCAAACTCCTTTATCCTTCTTCCCAGAGCCACATAGTCTGCAGTGATCCGCTCAAGGTTGTTCTTTGCAGTGTCATTGGTGCCCACGTGGAGAAGTAGGAAGGGGTAGCTGTCTGAGGGCGTGATGAGTCTTGGCAGTCTCTCCGTCACATCCTGAATCCTAGCTCCAGGCAAGCAGCACACTTCTCTAGTTTCCCCGTCTGGACGGCAGATGGATGACTCTGTCCCCCTTAGGAGGGAGTCCCTGACGACCATCACCCTTCTCTTCCTCTTAGGAGTGGTGGTTGTGGAACCTCCATCCCTAGGACAAGGCATCTCTTTTTTTCTGATCAACAGGGTCTCCTTCTGATCCATTTCCTCAGATGAGTCTTGCAAAGCGTTTGCCGCTGTAGTACTTGTGCAGAGAGCCTGAAAACGATTCTGCACCTCTATCTGCACAGTGGGCATATGGGTTCTCTTTCTTCGAGGGACCACATGCTACCTATTTTTTTCCCTGTTCTTCAGTCTCCCCTGTACTGCCTTCTCTGGAACCCAAAGGCAGAAAAGTCAAATGCATTTAGTTACTGCCAATGTGACTGGGGAGTGTTTTGTAGATGTGCTGGGTTCAAGCCCGCCTGATGAGCAGGACCGGATACTGCCTGTGCCAGTGAATGGAACAGTCACTCCACTGAAACGGGACACCAGAGCGCAGGTTAATAGCCGATCTGCACGAGATGATGAGAGACTGAAAAGAAGACCTAACCTGGGATCAACACACATAAAAGTAACTGGTTATTCTGGAACAAAGATACCAGTGCAGGGGCGACACTTCACTAGCGTTAACCATACAAACACCATACCCAGGCTCCCTTTCATTGTAGTGCCACTGGAGGTGACAAATTCTGGGCCTGGCTGCATGTGAGAAACTCAATCTGGTACAAAGGGTGCTCTCACTACAAGATTATACTGCACCCAGTATGAGGCACTCTTCCAGGAATATCAGGACCTGTTCCAGGGATTGGGTTGCTTGCAGGGTGAACATACAATCTGGATAAACAAGCAGGTCCCTCCAGTTATTCATCCGTGTAGAAAGGTGCCTTTACATTCTGTGAGAAACTCAAGGCTGAGCTTGCAAGAATGGAAGCTATGCACATAACTCAAAAAGTTAAGGAGCCCAGTTGTGGAGCTCCCTAGTCAGTGTGGAAAAAAGCACCGGACAGCTATGCATATGCTTAGATCCCAAAGACCTCAACAAGCCTGTAGAAAGAGAACACTTCAAACTACCAGCCAGAGAAGAGATTATGGCTCAGTTTGCAAATGCTCAATATTTCAGTAAATTTGATGCATCCTCAGGGTTTTGGCAGCTAAAATTAATGGAGGAAAGCTCAAAATTATGCACATTTAATGTTCCATTATGAAGATACAGATTTTTACGCTTACTCTTTGGTATAGCTTCAGCACCAGAGGTGTACCACAAAACCACACACATGATCTATGAACATATTAGCAGTGTGGACACCTCTATGGATGACGTCATCATCTGGGGCTCAACGAAAGAGGAGCATGAACGTTGACTTCAGCAAGTCTTGGATGCAACTAGAGCTGGAAACCTCAAACAGGGACAAATGTGTCTGAGGAGTTAGAGAACTGACTTTTGTAGAGAACATTATTTCCCATGAACATGTAAACCTGATAAGAAGAAGCTTCCAGCCATTGAAATGATGTCACATCCTCAGTCAAAAAAAGATCTCCAATGGTTCCTGGGAACGGTTAATTATCCTGGAAA
>VOCS01064537.1:0-17304 GCA_007922155.1 Mesoclemmys tuberculata | reverse complement strand
AGTCATGGGTTTGGGGTTGTTATAAATGTGTATGGGTAGGGTTTTGTGGCCTGCCTTGTGCGGGAGGTCAGACTAGATGATCATATTGGTCCCTTCTGACCTATGAGTCTATGAGTCTATGAGTCTAACATGGTTGAGGCAATATATTAGGCTGGTATTCAAGCATTTAATATAGTGCTGTGTCAAAACCTCACAGTCTAACGAGACATAAGCAATGTAATGAGAACTTACAACTGGGAGAAGGACCATGAACAATAAGGGTAATGACAGCCAAACACTGGATTTGGGAAATGGAAGCTAGCTGAGTATTTCAGTAACTGATGTTAGGCCTGATCATATTCCATACTTGAGCACGTTAATAAAAATGACCATACATATAAAACTTGGAAGTGATGTAAGGACAAAGCAATATAGAGAGACAAGAAAGTAGTAGAAAATAAAATTGAAATACAGCTCTAAAAAATGCAAATACCAGGGGAATAATAATATAAGTATTCAAATGGTAGAAGAACCTGGAAAGTAGCAATACAGAAACAGACTTAGGGGTGATAATGGGCAGCAATTTAGACATGAGTTTGTCACGAGATTTAGCACCAAAAAAGCCAATGCAATTTTGGGCTTCATGTATATACACATTATATTATATGGTTTTGTTGCAATGGCATCTGGAATGCTGGGTTCAGCTTTGGTCACATAATTACCAAACACTAAAGTGAGTTAAAGAAACAGCAACAAAAATACGTAGGGAGCATGAGGAACTGACTTAACAGGAAACGTAAAAGAGCTAAACATGTATAGGTAGGCTAATTTACAACTAAGGGAAGACACAAAAGACTGTGAATACTTGGAGAGTGAAAAAACAAGGAGAAAGAAATTATTTAAGATACACATGATAGATTTAAAATAGAAGCAATGGGATGAAACGAAGAAAAGGAAACTTGAAGATGACTATACTAGGACAAATCTTCCCAATGGTTTTATTTAACATTTTAATAAATAATGCCACTACTGTAACAGTCATCAAAGATAATGATTTCCCTCATCTCTTATCTATAACTAGAATAAGCAGCAGTGTTTATTCATTCTCAAAAATACCCTGAAAAACTAAGTCTAATGAGTGGAAAAACTACAGCTGTAGTAGGAAGAAGTCCTCAAGGAGCACTATAAAAGAAACTCTGAAATCCCTTTCTCCACATTAAACTAGGAAATGGCATATATTTTTTAATACAAACGCAAAATCATCAGTATGACTGAGATACAATAAGACAAATTGACTATGGCTTCTTTCTTCAAATCCAACATTCAACCATTTCCCACCTTCATGTCAGCTGTCCAGTTTGCTGATACAATTAAGCTGAAACTATACTACTCAGTGTGGGTCACCATGGAATTATTTAGTACAGAAAATTGATGCAGCTTTAAACACAAAATATTACATCACAACTAGAAGCCTGTAAATACCAGCAAGGAAGTTTCAGTGGGTTACAGGCATGTGGTTAACTGGATTATTGGATAGATTGGGAAAACTCCAGATGTGTCACACTGAACTTTCTCCACAAATATGTCCAGATGAAGAAATCTTATTGCAACAAGAAGGAAAACAGCTTCTGACAGTTAGGAAACAAAACTATGGGAATTTAAGAATACAAATGGAAAAATGTAAAGCTACCTACTTAAGCATTAATTTCATCTTGACAAACAGTTGGAGCTACCATGAGCTGGGGTGCTGAGAGCCATTGAACCAAACTGTAAACCTTGTATATAATGGAAACTACTTCAAGCCAGCCCTCCACACTCCTAGTTCCAGCACCTATGGCCGTGAGGTCAGAGTCTTAAAAGGGACACTTATCAGGTCCACTTTACTGTTTATTACATAATTTTTTTCTGTAAAAGCTTAAAACCAATAGCAACATTTCCATGTATTTTAAAAAGTCCATTGGACACAATTTTCACAGCACTACATGAGGGTATGAGAACATTAAACTAGAATGCAACTGAATAATCTATTTTCATTGTTCAGGTGGAGAGAAATATCACGTAAACAATATACAATGAAAGAAATTCAACTTTTAAAACGTATTGAAAAGTTCTATGCCATATTGTTGTAGCTGTGTTGGTCCCAGGACATTAGAGAGACAAGTTGGGTGAGAATATCTTTTACTGGACCAACTTCTGTTGGTGAGCGACAAGCTTTCAGACTTACACAGAGCTCTTCAGGTCTAGGAAATGTATTCAGTGTCACAGCTAAATAGAAGATGGAACAGATCATTTAGCACAAGTATAAACATATATACACATATTTCAAGGGACCATTAAATTGAAGTGACCGATTAACAGCTCTCCAGTCATAAGAGAGTAAGGAGGGGAGGGGGGAAGCTCCAACAAGAGGTGCTAAACCAATTAGATTGTTGGTCTTTAGTCTATATTCCTATGATTGCATATGATTGAGGCTCTTCAGACAATTGATAGCATCAAACTGTCATATCAGAGATTCAGTCAGCCCTGGCTCTCAATTTGCTGTGTTCTCTAAATTTTGGATTTTCATGAGGGGAATGGAGAGTAAAGGTATTAAAGAAATGAGCTTTTTCATTAAAGCAGAACAAAAAAAAAAATCTTTAAATTAAATGTACATTTTAAAGTCTCCAGTTGCTTACTGGAGATTATTGCTCCAGTTGATTATTAACTCCAGTTGATTATTTTAAAAATTATTCTATGGTTAACAAGCACACTGTGTTGATTTTTCCAGTATTGGTTTATTCCTTGTAACAAGCTCTTCCCAAAACAGGCTGTAGGTTTAGCTTTGAATTTTGTAGAAAAGCCTTGGGTAAAAATTCCCCAATAAAGAATTGTACCAAGCACTTAACATTTCTCTTAAAATATATATGTTTAGAATGACAGGGCAGAGGTCCTTATACCAGTGAAAGAAACAGAACTTTACTGACATTTCTATACCAGGGATTTAGTGACGCACAGGATTCAGGAGGTGTTTCAAGAATCAGACTCTTCCCCTTTAACATGGGAAAGGGGTCTAAAATTCTCCTCCTCCTATCTCACACTATCCTGTTTTCCCATCACTCAACCATCACAGTGTAGTGTTACATTGCCTGTAGCAACTGTCATTTCCTGTAACCAAAAAATTCATCCACACAAAAGAATGACCTACAAACGGAGAATCTGATTGATAATTTAGGGTATACCAACCTTTCAAATAAGTGAGAATGTTTAAAAAAAAATTTCTAAATCTCCTGCTATAAGCAGGTGGAGCTTTAAGTGTTTCTGGCAGCCACTGATCGAGCTGTATAAAACAGCTATAAGCTGAAAACAATTTGTACTGTGCAATACAGGAACAGACAAGGACACTATGCAATATACAATAAATCTCATTCTTGCTCTAGTCTAACTTGTCATTAGATCCTAACAATGCAGTTTTTATTTGCTGTGTTACTGCAGGTTTCCAAACAGCAAGCGTCATTTTTGAAAATAAAATACTGAGATAATTTGTTTAGTAAAGGGATTTTTCGGACTGTATACAAAAACACCTTTCAGAACTAAACTCCCCAAAAAATGAAAGAAATTAAGTTATGAGCAAGAGAAAAAAAGGTGTATTTACACCTGATTTAAAATAAGATAGAAATGAGATGAACTGGAGAGATGTAGGAATGCTGTTTCATATGTTAGGAGGCTCTCTCATCATAGGCAATATTGTATGATGGACAATAAATAAGGCAGTGCTAGATTAGTATAGAGAAGATTAACAAAGAACATACGGTATAGCAGGCTAGAACAAGTCCAGGCAGGGCTTTAAAGATAAAGAAGGCAATTTCTCAATGGATTCTGAAATGAAGTAAAAACAGTGGAGATGGGAAATCTGGTGATACAATTGCAGATATACAAGTATTGAGTTTCAGAATCAAGCTTAACACAAAGTTATGAGCAGCAATGTCAAATGGAAAGTGTAAATTGAGAAGAGAAACTGAGAAGGTTGAGCTATATTGCAGAATATTTCTCTTGCCCAAGGAAAATACTTGTCTTTGAGACTTTAAGCTGAAAGAAAATGAGATGAAGCCACAAACATACTTGCTTAACACAGACAGAAAAATGGAATAACTGAGTAACAGTATTTCAGGGGTAGCTTAAGTTTAAATTTACACAGAAAATTGCTGAGATCTGAGATGTGAAACACAGGAGAATACTGGTGCAGAATAGATATTGCCAGAAGTCAGAAGCAGTTTGATAGACTGGTGCAGAACTATGACAGGATGGAATTGATGCCACTTATGTAGCCACAGAGGATGGAAGGATGGAAGGTCAAGGTCCACAGTGTAGATGGTTACACTGAGGTCAAAAAGAAATTACCTATCTGTAACTGGAGGTGTTCTTCGAGATGTGTGGTCCCTATTTGCATTCCACTGAGGGGTTATGCATGCACACCATGCACCCGAGTCGGAGAACTTGAAAGTAATGTCCATTGGCCTATGCATGCACCTTGGATCACCTCATGCTTCTGTCCAAAGTGATAAAAGGTGGGGTGGGGCGGACTGACCACATCTCCAGTTCCTTCTCCACCACAAATCAGACAGATCTATAGTAAAGGGGAAGGAGGGTGGGAAGCAGAATACAGATAGGAACCACACATCTTGAAGAACCTCTAGTTAGGTAAATAACATTCTCTTCTTCAAGTGATGGTCCCCAGTGTATTCTACTGAAGGTGATTAATAAGCAGTATCTAAGTTGGCGGAAGATGCGAGGATGAGGATGCAATGGTTGTGCGGAAAACTGATACCCCAAAGGAGACATCTGGCAATGAGTCCTGCACTAAGGCTGCAAACGTGTGCACAGAACTCAATCTAGGCTCCCTACATATGTTCCTAAGCAGCACATCTTGAATGGAGGCTGTTGTTGAGACTTGAGCTTTCATGGAATGAGCCTTCACCCCTGCGGGAGGAGGTAGGCCAGATAGTTGGTAATAGAGTTTGATGTAACCTGAAATCGATATGGAGATTCATTGGATGTAGATGGCTTGCTCCCGGATTCTTTCTGCTACAAACAGTCTAGGAGATTTTCTGATAAGTTTTGTTTCTTGTAGGTAGAAGGCGGTCAGGGCTTGTCAGACATCTCAAAAATGGAGTCAGCGTTTCTCTGCAGATGAATAAAGCTTTGGGAAGAAAATAAATAAGTAAACAGATTGATTGATTGATGTGAAGCTGGGAGGTAACCTTGGTAAAAATAGGGGTTGTAAATGTAGGGAGACTTTATCCTTGTGGAAAACCATGATAGGTGGGTCTGCCACCATAGATCCAAGCTCGCCAACCCTTCTTGTGGAAATGATAGCAACAAGGAAAGCAACTTTCATGGAAAGGAGAGTGTGATGCTAAAAGTTTAATGGCTGGTTTCATTAGCATGGAAAGAACTAGATTCAAGTCCCATTGGGATGCGATCGTTTGAATGTGTGGGAAGGTTCTACTGATACCTTTCCAAAACCAAGTGGTTAGTGGATGTGTTAAGATGGAGCAACCTCCCACCAAAGGGTGGAGTGTGCTAACTGCCACCAGATGGATTCTCACAGAGTTGAGGGCTAGGCATGATGACTTCAAAGACAGAATGTAATCCAGGCCGACGACTCAGGTAAAAAACTCCTTTTTATTAGTTCAGGAACATTGCCTAGTGGAGTCCTTCCTGTTGCTGGAGAAAGTGTCTTGTGCAGCTGGAGAGCATGTGCATTATAAAGCAGATGCTCATCCAAATACCACACTCAGAGGTGCAATGCATGTGGATTGGGATGCTTGATCTTGCCATTGTGCTGTGTCAGCAGGTCGAGAAAGTCATGGAGATGAATCAGTGGACAGGGTGACATGGGAAGGTGATTAGGAAACCAGAATTCTCTGGGCCAGCAGGGTGACCAGAATAACTGTCCCTTTGTCTTGTTGGCTCTTGTGCAGTACCCAAGCAGAAGTGGCAGAGGACAGAAAGTGTAGTTGAGCTGGTCTGGCCAAGAGAATACAAGAGCATCATCCTGAGAGTGGTGACCAAGGCCTCCCCTAGAGCAGTATGTGGAGCATTTGCTGTTCATTTATGAATCAAACGGGTCTCTGGTTGGGGTCCCCCATGGGGTAGGAATGTCGTGTACTACTGAATCGTGAAGTTCCTATTGATGGTCGATCTCAAAATGTCTGCTGAGCGAGTCTGCAAGTACATTCTATGTCTCTGGAAGATAAGCTGTGGACAAGAGGATGTGGTGATTGATGCACCAATTCCAGAGACTGACTGCTTCTGTGCATACAGTGGCTGATCTCATTCCCCCCATTTGTTAAAATAGAAAACAGTGGTGGTGGTGTCTGGCATGATGAAAACATAATGGGAACTAATGAACGAAAGAAAGGATTGGCATGCCTTTCTTACAGGTCAGAGTTCCAGGATATTTATGTGCATCCTGGATTCTCAGGGAGACCATGTGTTGATAGCCTTATCCAGGGAGTAAGGAAGAAAGGGAAACCCCCTGCATATGCAATATGGGTCTGTCCACCACTTGGCAGGGATTGTCAGCATAAAATCCATGGACTGACTGGTGAGTAAACAGATTGACCACATCTGAATGCAGTGAAGGTAGAAGCATGCAAAAAGGGCCAAATATCTACATGAAGTGATATGGCCCAGCAGGGATAGACAAGCCCAGGCTGGTACATGAGGATTGCTCACGATGAGACTTTATAATGTTGCTTGTTGCCTGAAACCTGTCTTTCGGTAAGTAGGCCCGGGCTGTGACTGAACTTATTACAGCCCCTACGAAGTTCAGAGACTTTGTGGCGTCTAAGATCGATTTCTCAACGTTGACACTGACTCCAAGGGATGAAAAGAAGGTTGAGCAATATGAAGGTTGGTGCCTGGGCTTCTTGCTTCAAAACTGCAGATAGAAGCCAGTTGTCAAGATAAGGAAACATGAGGACCTCTGTAACATCTAACATAGGCTGCTATGACGGAAAAAACTTTGGTGAAGACTCTGGGAACAGTGGCTATTTTGAAGGAGAACACCCTGTACTGTACTGTAATGGGTGCCCACCTGTGAACCTTAGGAAATGTCTGTGGGTCAGATGGCTATCTATGTGAAAATAAGCGACCTTCACATCGAGAGCCGTAAACCACGTATTTTACTAAGGATCACTGCCAGCATGACCATATGAAAATTGACCTTCGAATGAAGTGATTGAGTTGTCGGAGATAGAGGATTGGTTTTCACCCGCCTCTCTTCTTGGGTATCAAGAAGTAAGTTGAGTAAAACCGCATTCCCTGGTATTCTGGGAGAACGCATTCTACCATTCCTCATTGTAATAAGGAGTTGATCTCTTGGGTGAGGATGCTGTGATGAGAGTGGTCCCTGAAGAGGGTCATGGAGGGGGATCTTGGAGGAGGTAGTGTGAAAAACTTGATCATATCGCCATGGTGGATGACGTTCAACATCCGTTTGTCAATTATTGCATTCCTAGAGGGAAATCTTGCAGCACCGCCAGAACTGGACTAAAAAGTTCTTCCTTTACCAGTAGATCTGAGTACCAGCTAGCAGGATTCTTTAAGGGGAGGCAGGTGAACATTCTCTCTCTGATGGAGTCGGTTCCAAGAGAAGGGTGTTGGAACCAGGGTCCCCCATATGAGCAGTAGGTCAGATCCAAGGGAGGCTGTGATGGCCCTCGCAGCATGGGGTACCAATTGCTCCAAGATGGATTTGGTGCATGCTGCCATAAACACGGCGGTCTCCATGAAGGTGTGTAGGGGTGAAAGAACGTAGCCACTTTCTCTCCTGCTTCTGATTCATCAGAAGAGTAGAAAGCAGACTCTGGTTCAAATGGTAGTGTTATCAGAGATGGTGTAAGGTGTAGACCAGTGGAGTGGATGGTGAGGATTCCCATACCGGGGGTAGATCCTGTGGTAGAGAAATAATCTCTCTAGAAGTGATGGGGCCTGATGGACAGGGTGACTCCAGGCCTGGTAAGGCAAACGTGTTGTGGCTTGGCTATGGTTCCAGATCTCTCCAGTGTCAGAGGCACCCTCTCTTTGCCTGGTATTGGCACCAGATTCCAATGTGGTAGCAGGAGGCATGTCCCTCACTGACTCAGGGAAATGTACAGGGGGATTCTCAGGGCTGGGCCTGAATGAGGCCTCATGGCGAGCTCCATGAAGTGGTTCCAGAGGAAGAGAGCCCAGCCTTCTCGGGTGTGGCTGGGAAGGACCTATATATACTGCAGCTGGACACAATGTGAGATTCCTCCAAGAAGCAGAGGCAGTGCTGGTGCTGGTCATTGACAGAGAAGGAGCATAGGCAGGAGGTGCAGAGTTTGAGGCTCTGAGTCTTCGGCATAGTCTGGTACCCACTCACGGGTACAGTGGGGTGGAGGGAAGGGTTGGTGTGAAGAACACACCCCTCAAAGTCTAAACTAATCACTAAAACTACAAGAAACTGGTAAACTACTAAAATACAAAGTATGTACAACTCTCTTATTTTGAAGTGACAGAGACAAGGACATTGGAAATTTTTACCCAGATCATGGGGTGATGAGAAGGACCTGGAGAAGTGGTCAGTCCGTCCTGCCCTTTATCAGCTCAGACAGAAGCACAAAGCAAGCCAGGGCGAATGAGCGGACCAAAAGATACTACTTTCAAATTCTCTGATTCCAGGCATATGGTACACATGTGTAACCCTCAGTGGAATACAACAGGGATCATCACTTGAACAAGACGACAGATTATCAGCATAAAGTGTAATGTCTTAACTACACTTAAGAAACGGATTTCTTTATGCTATGAAAATGGTCAAGGATACTGATGTGCCAGAAGGCACATTTTCAAGCATTTTGCTCTGAAGTAAAGGTTATAGACAGAGCAGCAGTGAATCACAGCAAAGTGGTGGTTTTTTGTTTATTTGCTTTTGTTTTTGGAAGGAGATAGACAGTAGCAGATTTTAAAACAGTTGTGGAAGGTATAAGAAGCAAATAAAATTACTGGGGAAAACAAGATGGGAAGGAAGAACACCACCAAAAACTAGTAGAGAGAAAGGGGCCACAAGAGCATGTAGTTTTATTATGGTAGAAAATATTGATCAGGAAAAGCAGGAGGAGGAAAACAACAAGGTAAGGCAATAAGGATTAAATTAATCAACTCGGGCCTGGTTTAAACTAACGCCGAAAAGTTACATAAGTAACGGAACTTAAGTAAACATACCTTAGACTGACATCCCCAATTAAAGAAAAATGTCCACAATGAAATTTATCACTTTCCAAAATCAAAATTATTCTTCTTTAAATCCCTTCACCCTTTAAGTAGTGTTATTCTTGAGTATTAAAGGTACAATAACACAGCAACTGAAATCACTCATTCACTTCTAAAACTGATTAAATACCCATTTTAGAGAAACTGACCTTTTCAAAACCTCACATCTGTCAATCTTTATATACTTCATCAAAAAAAGAAAAAAAAAGTTGCCAGAGAAGGCACAATGGCATGGTCAATGATAAGTATCCTTTCGCTGTAGAGGCTTACCCCTGAAACTTTAGAAAAGACAATTTCTTTAGGCCAAGGAGGTGGTCAGATTCAAATTTTGTGGACTAGATTAAAAAAATTATTTATTATAGGTGGAGCTCGCAGTGATACTTATATGTAAGGTTGCATACCACTTTAATTATACAATCCTATTTTCAATTGTTTACAATTTTGCCAAGCCAACTGGTAAAGCTGAAATTTTCTATATAGGGCCTGTTTCTCAGACTGAATTTCTTGGAAAGTTTCAGTAAAAACAATTCAGAAGAGGTTAGAAAGGCTATGTTGTTTTGCCAATGTTAAATTCTTACAACCATTTAGCTGAGAAGCTCCAGTACTTCCATACTTTTGAACAGGGACTATCATCTTCATCTACCTAGACCGCTCAGTCGATCCAGAGACATTGAACTGACAGTGGCGAATATGCTGCCGTCAGCGTGGACCCAGCCAAGGAGAGTTAAGAGTGTCCAGCAAATAGGTTGTACTGATTTCACAAAGTCTGTTTATACATTGATTTAAATTTATGCACAATTTTGTATTTAGAAAGTATCTTAGTCAATTTTCACTCTTTCTGTGCTAGCTCCCCCCAACTAAAAATATTTTGTGTCACTTTTTTAAACTGACTAGATTTCAAGATGATGGTGTCCTTTTCAGAGTTTTACTGTAAAAATAATTAAATAAATTACACAAAATCCAGTTTCTAGAGAAAACTGAACAAAAACACATTTTGCTTTGCCAATATATGTTCGGTGTTAAATACCACAAATGGTGTCAAAGTATGAAGTTTCAAATTAATGAAGAAATATTTACAACAAACAGAGGGAGAAAGAAGTACTGTCTTATCCCCATCCCATACTTTGAGGTCTTGTTAGTATTATCTCAAGGGAAAGACCAATTTATTGCAGCTACCGTTCCTGAACTAAACCAACATAACAGGAGCAGAGCTCTCTTCTGCGCCTGACAACATTGAACTTCTAACCTGCTGCTAAATATGACTACAGTGCATAGACAGAAAAAAAATTGCACCAAACTGCCCAGTACCTCCTAACTATCTACCATCATCTATTTTGTTTGCAGGCCTCTCATAATATGACAGGGAAAGGGAAATTGAAAGGGAATTGAAATTAAATTGAATGTCTGGCAATTCCAACCCAAGCTAAATGAAAACTCTGAATACCAAAAATGACATTTGGTGAAGATTGGGGAAAAGCTGTATGATTAGAAAAGAACAGCATATTCTCTAAAACAGTACATGGCTTATTTTCTGGAAAGCTGATGACGAGTCTGTTTTGTGTTTAATTTCTGCTGTAACCTCATACATGTAACCTCATTTCCAGGAACAGGAGGGTTTGTAGCCTTGGAATTGAGCAGGGTACCATTTTGCATCTTTTATTGGCTGTTCATCAAAAAAATACAAACCTGAAATGAAGAAAACTTTTTGTATGTGGAGAGTGGTGAACAGTTTCTTGACTGCTTAGCAGGAACATTCAAAAAGGGAATACCATGAGTTTAACATGCAGGAGTATAAAAGCTTAACTGATAGAAATGGGGAAGGAAAAGGAAAGGAAGAGTGAGGCAGTGAAAACAAATGTTTAGCTAGTTTCTTTCAAGTCCTCTCAAAAAACTCAAAAGTTCTGAGTAACTACATTTGATCCCTCCACATTAAGGTCTGACTTCCACACCTCATATAAAATGGGCCATTTAGGGAGAGAAGTGGGATCTGCTTTTGGGACCCTTGAGGACAGCATGAAAAACAGCTGAGTAAAGAAACAATAAAATGATGAAAGGAGACAAGCTGGTGAGCTAGCCACCATGAAGAATGTCAAGATAGCAAGCAGACAATTTAGTGCTGGGGATTTACAGGGCAATCTAACTAAACACAGGCTACATAAAACTGCCATCTAAAGACAGTGAGATGTGTATTGCTCTGCTCAATGGCTGAAAGGCCATCAGAACTGAAGAGGGGTTAACTAGCTGTGAAACAGATTGTTCATTATTAAATCAAAGAAATCTGCTATGGGGAATTGACAGTGCTGGATGGACTGAGCTCTTCTAGTAAACAGTAACTAGTTAAACTAACAAAGAGGACCCCATTTACAATCAGTAAAATCAGGGTAGAGACAACTCATCCTTTAGGTGAACAAACATGGATCAGAGTTGTTTATAAACCAGAGTATTTCCATCCCTCCCCCAATAAGAGATATGAGCTTCTTTAGGTAACACAGTAAGAGCATTTTGTAAAATGGGGATAAGACTTACTTACTTTGCCATCTGATGTCTATTTAGGCCACGAATCAACACATTATTTAAACATATGCTTAAATTTATTCTTATTCAGCAAAGCACTCAAGAACATGCTTAAAGTTACAGCACATTTTTGTAATACCTGTAATTTGGAGCAGCTTCTAAACCACTGGTTCAAAACTATAGATATCTTTTATATTCTAGCTAGGTTTTGATGATTAAACTGTTTTTAGTTCAATGGCATTTGAAATTGCAATGCTAGTGGGTGAGCGCCAGAACAGGGGGCCTGGCATACCACAATAGGTATTACTGCCCATGCAGGTGCTCTTATTTTGGCATAATTTAGCATCTTTTTTGTTAAGTTACAATCCTTCTCAAGTGACAAACTAAACTGAAAAAAGCCACTGTTATACCAGAATAAAAGTGTCCGAATGGGGAGAGTGTTATACCTATATCTGTTTAAATTCAGGCCTTAGGTGATACCAAAAAACTCTCTCAAGTACACAAAGGTTTTTCTTTTGTTTAAGTATGTAGAATACCAGGATCTGAAAAATACTCTGACATGTATTAGTCTGAGGACTAAATTTCATCACCTCAATGAAAATATCTTCTCTCGCCCCCAACAAATTCAAATTCTCAAATATGTATGCTCCTGCATTTTAAAAAAACAAGCAAACTAAACTGTTTAACAATACTGTAATGAATACAATACACGATAGACTTTCCATAGAAGGAAAAACCAAATGTTTAAAAATGAAAAAATTACTCATAAAACCAAAAGTTATTGTTCTTCCTATATTTATATTACACTTTTGTTTCCCCTTAATTGCTTAGCCCATTCTTTCCTATTATAGATAATATTGTATCTTTTCTTCCATTTGGCGTATAGGTTCACTCTTTTCTTTCTTTTCCACCCCTTTATATCTTTTCCTTTTTCCCCCCTCTACATTGTCTCTGCTCTCTACATTCTCCTGTATATTTTCCATCTCCCCCTTTTCCCATTCCTCCCCAAAGAGCTTTGTTCCTGTACTCAAATTTTTTTGTACTCACCTTCCTTACTGTCACCCACCTCACAAAGGGCTCAAGATGTAACTTGAGTGCTGCCTGAAATTTGAGCCCTGTCCATACACAAAAACCCTTCACTCAAGTGTGGAGATGTTTTTAACTCAAGTTGGCTGGCCCAATGGGGGTATATGCTACAGCTAGAGTTAGGACAATTCACCAGCTGTTAACATAATCACTCTGTGCAGTGTAACCGCCCTCACTAGAGCTAAGCTAACTTGAGAGGAGTTAACAGTGAACCCATAGGCACACACACACACACACACACACACACAACCCCACCAACCCTGTACCTAACTCACGAAACCACCTTTCCACAGGCATCCTTTCACCCATGTACCTACACACCTCATATGTACTATGACATATACAGTTATCCATTCACAGTCTCATTCCTGGCTCCCTCCCTCTAAGGCCATGTCTACACTAAAAAGATAAGTTGACCTATGTTAGGTTGACTTACAGTTACCTCATTAATTACTGCAATGGCTGACGTACATCTTGGGTCAGTGATGCGTATCCTCACCAGGAGCTCTTCCACCAACCTAAGAGGGACAGTGTGGGGAACTGAGAGCCCGGTCTCTCAGCTGGCATAGATATAAGGGGTCATCAGACTGAGGCTTTCCTGAGGGCCAAGAATCAAGAAGGTGGGTGCACCAGAATTGCGCCGTGTAGAGGGTCTGATCAACCGTCTCGCCTCTCTCCAGCTCGTAGCTCAAAGTAATAGGGTAGGGTGTCAGAGCTGATAACCCGTGGGGCTTTGTTCCGCGGATGATAACCTGGGTGTGAAAATGATAGAGGTTCCACCTGGATGAAAATATAGCATAAAAGTAAGAAGAACCTGGCCATGGTATGTATGTTTGTTTTGCTGCAGCTGAGTTCATTCATATATGTGGTGAGTAGTGAGTGTGAATGTAAAACCAGTAATAATTCTACTTGTATTCCAGGGGTAATTGTCGCTGTAACTCTTGGGGTAACTGTTTTGTGTACTTCTGTTATTGTAATCAGTTGTTTTTTAAATTTTATTTGTGTATTAAGAATTTGTAAAAGAATAAAAGAAGATAATTTGTGGTAAGGTAAAAACCCTCAATAAATAGTGGATTTAGATTGGATATAGAATGTGTGTTATTGTGTAAATGAATGACAGATTTATGAACCATTGACCAGGTCTTGGACTAAGACAGGTTCTAGCCGCCCTCATCCATCCACAAATTGATCGGGTGAATAGCAAGTGGGGGCCTGTCTGAACCTAGTGACCCATGGGCAGGCAGAGTGTGTGGACCGAAAGGTCAATTCCTTTTTTCCTCCAAACATGAGCCCCTGTAGCTCCCTTGCTCAGTAGTGCTCCTGCAACTTAAGGGGACCCCCTATGTGTTTGTCTGTCACCTTTCCACCCTCCTCCTGCTAAATAAGTGTTCCGTTATCAGATTCATTCACCTCGCCAGTATTACGGGCTGAAATTGAAATGGTACCGATTCCTCAGTAAGTCAAGCCTAAGTTGTATAAGTGTGTGCTTTAAGAATCAACCCCTTTAAAAAACCACTGTCTTAAGCAAGAAATAATAAAAAAACCACTACAAGCTGCAAAACTGACAAAGCCATAAATTAACTGAAATAAATCAGATTAAGAAGCACTCTCTCTTTCTCTCCTCTCCAAGCCCCTCACTCCCTCCCCCGGCCGGTCTAAGACATGGAAAAAATACAAACTAAAAGGATTTTTAACCTTTGTCACCTCATAGACCAGCCCTAGAGAAGCAGCATCTATGTTGATATGCTCCTCTTTCCTTTCCTGTTGAGAAAGCTGTAGTAGTAGTGGTAGTAGTGCTGGGCCACTCAGCTCCCATTCTGCTCTCTCTTCCATCTTGGGAATATAGTAGCAACACTTTGAGATAGCTCAAGTGTTCCCCCACTTCCTTCTCTTTGAGTTGCAGCAACCCTCTATTCCTATTTCTGCTGCCTTCCTGGCTCCATTAAATCTAACTGAATGCTCCAAATTCTTATTTGCCATGGGAGATCATCAGCCAAGTGAGTTTTTCAGGCCCTGAATATAAACCGCTTGCACCTAAAATGACTAGATAGCAAGTGTGAAAAATTGGGACAGGGGTGGGGGTAATAGGTCTCTATATAAGAAAAATCTCCTAATATCAAGACATCTGGTCACCCTAATTGCACCCACATATTTATATTAGCTTATTGTCTCTATCTGCAAAACCAGCCAGGGAATCTTTTCAAGTTCTACTCACCCCAACAGTTAGTTTCAGTCTAGCACAAAACACTGTGTAAAACTGATTGGTTTCAGAATCAGTGATTTCTTGTATTGACACCAGGAACCAGGCAAAATAAAATACAGTCTAGCTTAGACCACTCTAGATTATTAACATGTTTCTGAGTCTCATAATTTCTCTTATTTTCACTATGAACAAGGAGTAATGCAATAGCAATTTTTTGGTTTCAAAACATAATCCCCTATAGGAAGCAGCTTGGTGTGCATGTGGTACAAAAGGCCTGTTGACAAATTAGCTCACATTGTAGGCAGATGACCAAACAACTACACATTCCTTTATATTATTAAAAAACTTCAAAATGAAGTATTTTAAGGAAAGAACATGTACTTCTATCACTACACTAGCTCTTGCCCTACACAACGTTTACCACTAGCATATGATACAAAATAGAATATTCAACTGACTGGACCAAACAGTCACATTTTGAGAGGCAAGTGGGAGATGGGCAGGGACAAACAACATATTTATGCAAATATATGAAATAATGAAAACCACTATGAAATCAACATACCTGAAAACACAAAGCAATAATTATAATTCCTTTGAAGAACTCAGAATTTTCTATACTTGAATCGGAACAACCAAGAGTTACAGATTAAAAGGTTTTTCCAAAACAATCAGCTTTGTCTACTCTACTGTGAAAGTTGCTGCATGCAGCAGAATAAACAAGGTCCACACTTTCTTTGTAAGCAAAAGGATAAGCCAAACCTAATTTTAAAGAGCAATACTATTTTTAACTTCTCTAAGCCCCAGAACATCACAATCTTTATATAAATGCATATCTTTACATGCCTTTCTCCTTTTCTCTTAAAGAAAACATAGGAACCAAACAGGAAGATCACTGAGACATGCAGTTGTGAAGGTGTAACTCAAACATGAGGACTGGTAAAATAATGTAATCATTTAAGGCTTCTTTTGATCTCCATTAATAATGTAGTTGAGGGACACCATACCACTGGTGCATTCTAATGAATACACTAAAAGGGAATGCTGGAAGCCAAATATATCCGTCTTTTAAATGAGCTTTATACGTTTCTGCACAAAATCTCTCTTACGAAGTTTAAAGACTGTTTGCCACTTTATATGCAGAATCTGATACTGAATTCATGTTATGCTCAGACCTAAAAGATTTGATTCCAGATGGCTGGGACACAGATTTTTGTATTTAACTGAAAAGCCCAACAAACCCAACCCACCCCTGATTCTCCCAAACTTTGAGTATATTTCCCTTTTCCTATTGGTTGTCCAATTCTTATGTAACAGTGTCATTTCCTGAACTCAAATGTCCAAGAATAAACCCTTACGGCTGAACAATACCATATTAAGCTTTTCAGATTCATCATTATTCAATGACTCTAACAGAGTTTTCCATTTATAAACAGGGGTAAAATGCATCAAATTTTATATCATTTTATCAGTATTAGTAAAAGAATCAAAAGCAGGATTGTAGTGAGGGTTCTGGTTCCATCGAAGTGTGAGGATGATGAATGCCTCAAAACGTGTTTTCGTAACCTAGTATAGTCAGCAAAATATTAATCATGGTATAGAGCAGTAATTTACCTAGTTGTGTGTGTATTTGAGAAGACGAGGGGTGATGGGAACTTTGTACGGAGCATTTGAAAAAATAAGCAGATATTATTTAGGAAGTATCTTTCTTCTTTCTGTGCAGCACTTACATCTTTTTCCAAGTGCCCAAAACACAGACTTATTCAGCTGTGTAACCTTTGGCTAAATAATTGCTCCAATCAAGTACTGGAATAAAATGATGGTACTTCATTAATCAGAGGTTTTCTATTTTTCTATTGATAGAAAGTAACCCTTTCTTGACTAGAGTTCCTGCGCAGACGCAACCAGACTAGATGCTCAGTGCAACTGTTTGATTACTGTCTATGCTCACGCCCATGCGCTCTCCTAGCATTTTGCCAGCTCACAAATTAATTTTCTATGTATTGTAAATAATCTAAATTGTGCAGGACATTTGTAGAAAGTAAAAACAGAGATGATTAGCTGTTGCTGACAATCAGTCAATCTGTGAACACAAATCTGGCAGCTAGGTGTGTCAGTGAGTTTTGAAATGACTACGAGTACCATGAAATATGCATCTTTTTTTTTTTTTAAGGGCAACTGCTACATAGTACTTCGGAGGGAAGTAGTGGGGGCAAATGACTTATCTGGCTTTAAGACTAAGC
>VOCS01064434.1:0-10703 GCA_007922155.1 Mesoclemmys tuberculata | reverse complement strand
CCTCTACCAAGAGGGCATATCTTTGTGAGGTGGACTGGAAAGGTGGTTTGGGGAACTATAATTCCAAGGTTATGCTTTTTCAATGTACCTTACCTCTAACTCTTCCTTACCCCACGCTCCTAGAAGCAAATGGTTTTTACGAGCCTGGGGTCCATATCCAACAAATGTACATGAGCTGTTCCCCAACAGCCATGGGTTTTTTAGTGTTTGCAGTGCAAGAGCCTTGTTGTGATTTTTAAAATACAGAGTTGTGAGAACGATACATAACGTGTATCTGCTGATAGACAAACATGGTGGGTTAAAAAAATAGCAGCATTGTGGGTTGCCATTGCTGCCAGCGGGCAATTATTGTTGGTACATCAAGAGCTGATGTAAAGGGATGCACAGATGAAGCCATTTACCATGTTCAACAAGACCATTTATTGGTCATACAAAACCCAGGAACATGTTCTTGAATGCCATCTACTGCCATCTTAACTATTTACATATACAGATCTAGAGTGCTCCTGTAACATGTGCACAGTGTCCTGTCTCTCTCCAGGGCCCCCAAAACAGAGCCAAGGAAAGCATCAAGAGCTAGACAGAGGCAGTGGAGACCAATAGGTCTGTGTGGGAACCTATCTACAAACAGAGTTGCAGCAGAGAAAGGAGGCTGCTAGCCAGCCACTGCTATTAGGGTTTCCTCGTCTGTGTGTGTGCAGTTGCCAGAGTGGGGTGTGGGGGGGGGTTCAGGCTCATTCAAATGTGCAGGCTCATGCCCTGCTGGGTTTTGGGTTGCACAGAGCAGCAGGAGAAAGGAAAATATTTCAACAAACAGGAAAATGTGGTTAGAAGTTTGGCCGATGGGATTCAGTGATGGATACAAGTTACAAAATCGCTTTGAATTCATTGGATGAAACCAGACAAGTTTAAAAGTTGTTTGTGTCTGTTAAGTTTTTTTAAACAGTAGATTTGTTCTTTCTGCAAAGAGCAGGCATAGCATATCCTCACTCTTTGATTTCCATTGGTTCTTTCTAAAGTTAACCCTACTCCGACCCCGACCCCTGTCCCTAAACTCAAACTCTAACCCCTGACCTCTGACGATAAACCTAAACTCTAAAACCTGATTCCAATCAAGACCACTGACCTCAGACACAGGACCCTGACCCTGACTGGGACTGCTAACACTGACCCGTGCCCTCTGATCCTGACACCAAACCCTAACTGTAAATAATGACCCTGACTGCAACCTCCGACCCCTGAACTCACTGACAGATGAGAAGACCATTCTGCTTCTTATCAGACACCTGTCACTAGTTATTACCCTTGCATCTTGGGCTGGCTTTCCAATCAAGCAGCCATTTTCCATTCTCAGGACAGTTCATTCTGCTGTGGCCTGTTTGGCTGCTGATGTGAATCCACCACTGCACTTGGCATTTGCTGCTCCTGCCCTTTTTCCATAGGCAGTGACTTGAGGAAGCATCTGTCATGTCCATCAGGGTACGATCTCCATCAACCCTGCTGTCCTCAGGCAGCAGAGAACCCATGTCCTCCTTAGTTTTGTTTAGATGTCTTCTGTTCTTCCTGGAGAGGTGAGACTCATGCAGTGGTTATGACGCATTTACCAGGATGCGAACTAATTAGTTACGTGGGAAGGTGGCCAGTCCTTTTCTCCCCATCCAGTAGTGGCAACTGGCATTTTTCTTGCGCTAGGTCTTCAATTCTGTAACTCTCTTATAACTATTTCAGCGTCGTCTTTAGCTCAAGAAGCTTGCTAGATGTTGGTTTATATGATCCTGGCCTAGGGATCACTGAACTGCTGTTCCTAACAAAGCACTGTGAGGCGTATTGTAGTAGCCTGACAAGAAGCATGGATCTCTTCAATTTTCCACAGCTTAAAAAAACCCCCAAATTATTTACTATTTTACTGACTTCTCTGCTAACTCTTTTCACTGTGCAAAATAAGGGCTTGAATTGCTCTGTCAAAGAGAATTGCTGAAATGCACCTTACCTCTGAGCCTGAAAAGGGCTATACTTGGATTATGTTTTCCAAAACCCTTCAGGCTGAACAAAGGAGCTATTTGAAGAGCAGGCAACAACTGTACATTTCTGCTGAGAAGAGGAAGTGATGAATCTGGTGATAAAAAACCACCGTACTCTTAGGGAAAAATGCCAGGGAATCTAAAGAGAAGAGGGCAGAACCTTTAGGTAAGGCACATGCCACAGCATAAAGCCCATAAAACTATGCTGGGGCACCAGTTCTGTGACAACACAGAGGAAAGAGTGGTACCTACCCAATTAGCGACATCACGTTTTGTATCATTTAGGTGTGTTTCTGAGATGGTACTGATCCAGCCTAATTCTGCTTAGCTCAGGAGGCCTCATGAACTCAGACCACCAAGTGGTGTGGCTGCAGGCCATACCGATCTATCTATCTATATTTTTACGAATATTTCAAAGTGATAGAATATTTTGTACAAAAGAACATATATGCATAAATCTATGTATAGTGCCCCACCTACACAAGTATAGTTTACCTATGTAGACAAGCCCATATAGTGTTATAACCGTGTAAGTGAAGTGTGTTCCAGTCCTAAACTTATATACCGGTGTAATCAGGTGTGTATAGTTTTATATATGCATCTATACAAGTTTGCTGAATATTGGGGTATACATGGGCTAATAGTTAGGAAATGCAGGCCCAAATTCATCCCAGGTATAACTCCCCTAAATTCAATGGGGTTACACCAAGGATAAATTTTAGTCCATTATATTTAGTGTCTGTGTATATATGGATACTTATACAATTCTATAGCAAGCAACAAATTAAACAATTATACCAAATTCTGTCCTTACTTGAAGTCCGAGCCTGCAAACCCTTACCTGTCTGAACAGACTTTGCTCCAGGGGGCATCAAATTCTACCCTTTCTTACATTCCACTGATAATTATGTAAGAAAATATCTTTGTATACATTTCTTCCGTCATTGGAAAGGCTTGATAATGGACAGTGGTCTTTAGAATGTTAATTACTTTATCTTTTGATTTCACATGTGAAATAAAAAAAAACCTGGTTCCTATGAACTAGTTTTAGACCCAATATTAAGATTTAGTAGAGCAATATTTAGAGAGGGGGTAGAAGTAGGGGAGGCTGGTGTCATCCAATCTCTTCTATGATTAGAAAAAATATTCATTATTTCTTTGTTTCCAGGAGGGGGGAATGGAATTAAAACACCTTCTCTTCCATGTAAGGTATTCAAAACATGGACAACTAGGAGATGAAACGGACTAGAAGCCACATATATCAGACCAGATGTTTTGTGTTATTCAGGCAGAATGTGAAGCAAACATCAGCCACTACATGAGGGAAGTTAATTGATTTTTGTTGTAATAATCTACAGCACTTGTTCAACCTTTTCCATATTTTGGACACTTTTCCACTCAGACAGGGCCTATTCCCGCTTCTACCTAGCTGGGATCTAGCCAGGCGCTCCCTTTATTTAACACTGTTGGAAGTTTTGTGTGGTCATGACCCCTGACTGTTGTGTGTGAGCCGGGCTGAGAACTCCTGGATCTAAAATGTTAAATAATTCAACTGAGGAATATTTTTTGTTATATTAGATTATGTTGAGGAGATGTCACTTTAGACATCTCTTCTGGAATTTACACAACAGGACTAATAATGGGAATGTTCTTATATCGGATCCAAATCCACTAATTTCAGCGGCTTTGATTCAGGCCTTTTATGTCTCAAAATAACATCCTGTCCAAATTATGCATCCTAAAATATATATCTTGGTTAAAATGGGGTGCGGAATGAAATTGATTGCAATCACTCGATCATTCTTTTTAGTAGCTAAGATACCAGTCTGATATTGGTGTGTGAAACTATTGCTGGGCACACGCAATGAGGGAAAGACTTAAGAGCCAGTCACTGAGTGGTTTCGCAGTACTGCACAGCCGAAGGGCTGTTGTCAGAGTTCCTCAGTGGTTCACTGACTGTTCCAGATCGGCTGACCTCCCAGACTGCAAGTTTTAGTGCCTCAGAAATGGTCGCCCTTACACGGACTTGGAATTTCTTGCTAATCAAAACATAGAGGATTGGATTGAGGCAGCTGTTGATGAAAGCCAGGCCAGTAGAGAGGGGAATACCGCTAAGAAGCAAGCCATGCAAGTGCTCACTATGGTGAGCGGATAGCTCCAGAATGGTAAATATATGATAGGGGGTCCAGCAAACAAAAAAAGCAACAACTACAGCAAGAATGGTCCAGAAAAGCCTGCTGGAGGTAAGCATGCTTCTCCTCTTCACCTTGAGAACGAGAAATGAGTAACAAAGGACCATGGTCACTAGGGGAAAGAGGTAACCACAAACTAGCCTAATCCAAATGAAAACATTATGTCTCATCAGAATGAGTTCACTATCATGCGGATGGAAGTTGTTATAGCAAATGGTGGAGTTGCCAACTGTAGTTATGTCTCTGAAGTATAAGGCAGGGGCGCCAATAATAGCAGCTGAGATCCAAATAATCCCACTCAGAATGAGGGTGTTCCTGAGGGTCCGATATTTGTTGGAGAAGACCGGGTGGACCAGGCGGAGATAGCGATCAAGGCTGATGAAAGTCAGGAAGAAGACACTGGCAAACATATTCAGTAAAGCAATGAAGGAATTAGTCTTGCAGAGCCATTTCCCAAAGGGCCAATGGAAGCCCATTGCCATATAGGTAATGTAGAGAGGCAGAAAAAGAACAAAGATGAAGTCTGCAATAGCCAAATTGAGGAACCAGAGGGTACTGACTGACTTATCCCATTTAAACCCCATAAACCAGATGACTATGGCATTTCCTGGCACCCCCAGGAGAAATGCCACGCTGCATAAGGAAAGGGAGAGGATGTGTGCAACGCTGACATTGGACTGGGGCTGTTCATCTTCCTCGTACTCATAGGAATAGTTGTAGAAATCTTCGCTCTGCATCATTTCAGGAAACGCCATAGTGTATGGCTACTTTCTGTGGAGAAAAGGAAATGGAAAACTTTAAGGGACCTCTCAGGTTCAATCACGTATTTAAAAAAAACAACCCCTTTAACTACATAACTAATACCACCATAATTTCATTCATGGTCTTGGATATCAGAAATAAATTTGAGTTTCGCTGCTTCAAGTGTATGACTTTTTGGCTGTCCAGTGCTAACACAATGCTTTACCACATGGGTTGCGGAAACTGCAGGGGAGCATTTATATCTGGACAAAGGAACTATTTACAATGGCACTTTAAAAAGCCTCATGAGGATATACTTGTGACAAACTACCATGTCATTTTTCTGATCGTATTAGTCTTGTAAAAACCCATTATCAAAACAACCCTACATTTAGAACCTAAATTACTTGGCCTGGTCCCTTTAAAAAACTGCATTTTTTTAAATGTCACTTTAGTTTGGACTTTCTCCTGTTCCTGCTGAAGTCATTGGGAATCATGACCTGTATGGAAATGGGTTGAGCTCAGTGGGCCAGATCCTCAGCTGGTGTAAATCCACCAAATTCAATGGTTATGTTGATTTACACCAGCTGAGGACCTAGCCCTTTATTTCCAGGATCACAGTCCTTCACTGTGATGTGTAGCTTTATTCTTTTAAAATAGAAATGGAGAGTCAACCACAAAGCTGATATTAAAATTTAACTTATTATTTAATTTACCAGGGCAGGACTGTCTTACAGCAAGAGCACAGGACTAGGAGTCAGTTCCTGACTCTGCCACTTACCTTCTGTATGACTATGGAAATGCAGGGCTGGGAGGGACCTTGAGATGTCATCAATGCCTCTTGCATTGAGGCAGGATAAAGTAAACCTAGACCTTCCCTGAAAGATGTTTATCCAGACTTTTATTAAAAACCTCCAATGTTGGGGATACCACAACCTCGCTTAGAAGTCTATTCCAGTGTTAAAGGACTCTTCAAGTTAGAAATATTTTCCTAATATCTAACCTAAATCTTCCTTGTTGCAGATTAAACTGATTACTTTTTGTCCTACCTTAGGTAGACATAGAGAACAATTTATCACAGTCTTCTCTATCACACCCCTTACCATAGTTGCAGACTGTTCAGATCTCCCCTTCTTTTGCCTGTTTTACTAAACCTTTCCTCCTAAATCAGGTTTTCTAAACTTGTAATTTTTGATGTTGACCAAACTGCTTAATCTCTCTGCATCTGTTGCCCCACCTTCAAAGTGGGGGGTTAAGCAGGTAAACTCAATACTGTTCATAAAGTTCTGGGAGATCCTCAGATAGAAGACATTATATAAGTGCAACGTGGGTTTTTTTGTTTGTTTGTTTTTTGGGGGGGAGTTTGGGATTTTACAGCTTGTCTCCCATTCCTGTGCCAAATAGGTTTTATTGGATATCTGTGGCAGAGATCAGAGAAGAGCCCGGCCTCTGTGTAGGCGAAAGGGTGCAATTAAAATGCTAGGAAGCCAAGTTTTTTGTTTTAAATTGCTAAAAATATGAACTGGAAAAAAATCAAGATTGTAGTTACCCAGATGCTGGATAATGATTTCGCTGGTGATTTAAAGTTCAAGGGTTTATTTCACTCTGTCACACACAGGTTTTTACACTAAGGAATGATGAGGCTTAGTAAAGCTAAACTCTCTAACCTTCTTAGGGACAGACTTGAACACCCTTGCTCTTCTTGAGTAACATTTTTCTCTGTGAGGAGTCCCACTGACTTTAATAGTTCTGCTCATAGAGTGAGGCAACATGCATATGACTATCAGAATCTGCTCCTTATTAAACAGTTTATTCTACAAAGATTTAAAAAACAAACAAACAACCAGGTAACAACAGTGTGCTAGGTCCTCAGTTGGTGTAAATCAACTTAGTTCCACGGAAATCTCCTCAGCTGTATGCTAGTTGATACCTTCTGGGGTCTGGCCCACTTTTGTTTTCTTTCCAAAAAAAGGGCACTCTTCTCTCAGGAAATTGCTTGTATCCAATCTTCATAGAATCATAGAAGATTAGGGTTTGAAGGGACCTCAGGAGGTCCTCTAGTCCAACCCACTGCTCAAAAATGGATTCTCATTATAAGGAATTGATCAGATATCTTATAATGGGCAAGAGGGAATTTATTTTTACTGCGTCACTAAATTAAAGCCATATATATTACTGAATTTTCATTGGCAACCAGTGAAGTGTTCCAATTAAAGTAGTTTAAGAAAAGTGCTAGTAAAGCATTCCTTAATTTAAATGGTGTTAGACCGGATTTACACCAGTGTAAATGAGATCAACATCTGGCCTTGAGTTTTTGTGTGTGTGTTGTACATCCTGGAGCTGGTTTAATATGCAATTGTCACTAAGGATATGATTCTGTCATGGAGGCCTCGAAGTCATGGATTCCGTGACTTTTTCTGGGGCAGGGCCGGAGCAGCAGTTGGCCCCACTAGGGCCACTGGAGCAGTGGTTTGGGGTTCAACTCTGGGGTCGCTGGCCAGCAGTGGTCCAGTCCCCTGAAGAAGCAGCCAGAATTGGGTCAGCCCCTCCAGGTTGGAGCAGCTGCCAGAGGTCAGCGTCCTGGCCGCATTCTGACTGTTAGTTCCTGCACTAACCCCAACCCCCATCCCCACACAATGTATTTTTACACTGGGACAGATTGCAGCCGTCTGTGAATTCTTGTTTATTGCCCATGACCTGTCCCTGACTTTTAGTAAAAATACCTGTGACAGACTCTTATCCTCAGTCATCACATAGGTGCCATTAGATGCATTCCAAGAACGAAAACAATTTGTGAGGCGGATAACAATGAAACCAGATATGAACATTATCATTAAGAAAAATATTCACAATAAAAGGCATCATGGACAAAGCATCTTTGGCTGGCTAGCAGCAGTAGCTTTAATAGTCTGACACCATAAATTGTTTCTTTTCTGCCACAGAGGAACATGGCAACTGATGCAGCTCCTCCCCAAAAGGGTCTATTACAGAGCTATGTACAAAAAGCCCTTAAGCAGCTTGGCAAAAAATGAAAAGAAAGAGTTCAGGGGTGAAAAAAAAACAAGAAAAAAGGATAGTAAAAGCAGTTTTAAATGTCCCAGCTACACCCTATCTAAATTGACTAGTGGCACGAAGCAAGGCTGACTCACACCCTTTTTCTTTGAAGACTCCTTAGAACCATTAGCATCCATGATTAGGGATAACCCCTCACAATGGCAAGCTCCTCTCTGTGGAACACAGATGGTCTTGTGGTTAGGGCATGGACTAGAATTCATGGTAAGCAAGTTACTTAATTTCTCTGAAACTCAGTAACCCACCATCACTTCCCTACTGGACAGGGTGTTGTGGGGACAAATATGTTATAGTTCGGACCTATATTGCCTAGTTAGCATGTCACTGAATCTGGCCCTCCCTAGCTGACAAGATGACCTCTATGAGAATTATAAATCCTGCCTACCCCTTCTGCTGTTTTAAAGTTTTTCTGCTGTTTCCCAATTAATGAATAAGTTCAGCCCTGTTCTGCATGTTCTCTCACTCGCTCTCGCTAAGCACTGAAGCATGTGCATAAGTCTATTCCAAATCAGCAAATCACTTAAACAAGTGTTTATTTTTAATCATGTGCTTAATGGGACTTGAGCACAGACTTAAGTGCATTACTGAATAGGGATGGACTTGTGTCCATGCTGAATTTTAAGCAGATGCTTAACAGCTTTGCTGAATCAAGGCCTTAGGGGCTAGCTGAAGAAATCAATGGAGGTACCCTAGAGTAAAAATAGAGTAACACAGGGGTGAAACAGGCCCACAAGTTTCATTCAATAAAATGCAAATATGTTGATCTCTGGTGAGCATTTGATTTTGGGCAGAGATTGCGAGTGAAAAGTTTCAGGCCAGAAGTTAGAAGAATGTGAAAAACAGGAAACGTTTGGCTATCTTAGTTATAGCTACCAGAATTATTGCAAAGCAGTAAAGAATGGATATTCTCCAGCAAAGAGTAAGGTACGGCAGGAAAGATAAGGAAAACATGACGTGCACTCATCAGATAGGGACCTGAGAAATTAACCTGCTGCAGATGGAGGGGGAGAAAATAAAGCTTCCCCAAAGAACAAAAGAAAGTGCTATAACTGGAAATGGCTGTTGATTCCTAAGCAGCAAATACTTGACTGGTTAAAAAACCCTGCACAGCAGTTTCTCAACTTTCTTCTATTGAGCCAGCTTCTGGACTGACAATCAGACCATGATTTTCTAGGTAACTGTCTAAGAAGGGTGAGTACGTAGAACAAAAAATGGAAAGAAAGCTCAGGGGGAAAACCCAAGAAAAATGGATAGTAAAAACAGTTTTAGGGGAAGAAAGGTTTAATAGTGTAAGGATGCTTAGAATCATTACATTCTTTTTGTGATACCAGCTAGACTACTGATAGACAGCAGAAATGATCACAAACCTGCCAAAACAAACCTGCTATAGGCAAAAGTGATTTGTTGCATTAGTGCAGCTTGGATCAAAAGAGACCAAGTCATATTCTCCGTTACACCTACAGCTGATCTCAGCAGTACTGCATGGGTGTAACTGAGAGTAGCATATGTATGGGCTGGCCCACTGACTGCAATAAGGTTTAGTTTATTGGTATTATATTCTTGAGGACTAGTTCTGGGAAGGAGTTAAGATTCAGCTTGCAGATTTGGAACCCAGTTCCGTATTTCTTTAATTCCGTGAATGTTTGCCTGATAAAGGAAGTAGGAGAAGGCTCCTGAGATAGTTTTGTTCACAGAACCTCATCTTGCAAACACTTGTGCACAGCTCTTTGACTTCAAAGGGACTATTCACTTGGTTAAAGACTTGCACATATGGAAGTGTTTTACAGGTTCAGGTCTTTAATGTGTATATGCATGAAAAAATAAGCAGAAGGATGTTATATATTGATACATTCAAGTATATAAAGAAAAGCTTCCCTATTTCATGTGGTGAGAGTGATGGAAACTCCTGTCCTTTCTAATCTACTCAGCCTGAAAGAATTTTGTGGTGTGTTATTCTGGTAAATATAAAAATCTTTAAAAAATAACTGTTTGGGTCTGAAGTAAGCCACAATTATGTAATTAAATTCTACATCCCTCTGGAGTGTGAATTCTGTACAAATACCAGTACCACCCAGCTGACTCATTAAAAAAAAAACTCAGTAAGAAGAACATTATAAACATGAGCAGTACCCTTAACAGCTGGAATAAAAGTAAATTTGAGCCAACAAAAGAACAGCTTTTAAAAGGTCATCTCAGGATTTTTACATTTATTGTAAGTGTCCTTACCTGCATAACACATAATACCTTAGATTAAACTTACAATATTTTAAAAGTGAAAAGTATAATTTGACCCTTTATTGCTGGATACATTCTGCATTTCAATTGCCAGGCAGTTTACTTTCTGGGTTTCAAGAACTGGCACAAAGGAACAATATTTGACTTCCTCTATGGAAACGGTTAAATCCAAGCAACTTCTTTAAAATTGAAGCTAAAAATAATAATAGAGCATTTTAATATGAGGTTTTGTAAAGCCTCTTTAAATCTCCAAATCTTAATTTGGAAACTAAATTACCCAGCAATATCCTTTCTATGTGTAAATCTTCAGAGATGCTGTCTAACAGGAGAAAAGTCATTTATCAAACATTTATGTATTTGCAGCGTTAACCAAAACACACCAAATTAAAAAGACTCCTCTACCAAGAGGGCATATCTTTGTGAGGTGGACTGGAAAGGTGGT
>VOCS01064364.1:0-12907 GCA_007922155.1 Mesoclemmys tuberculata | reverse complement strand
CATTTATTGTTAAACCACCCTTAATTACATGATCACATTCTATTTTTTTCCCCACAGAATCCCACCTCATTCAGTGCATAGGATGGACAGTGTTCACTTAATCCACTATTTGATATTTTGTCTTCTCATTATTCAGCCTGTAGCCCCATGCTTTATTTTCTGCACAGTATTCAAACGTTGCTGTGAATACAGAATTATTTATTTCCTCACAGGCTTTTCTATGGTGATCATCACTGTGGTGTTTCATAAAAATTAATGAATTTATTTTCCACAATCCCCCTGTGAGATGAGTGGGTATTATCTCTATTCTCCAGATGGGAACTGAGAGAGAGATTATGGGCAAAAGTATTCACTAACTTTGGGTGCCCAATTTGTGATGCCTTGGATTTGATTTTTCAGAATCTGTAGCACTATATAGTACTTTATATGTACAAAACAGCCTCCTATTGCCTTTCAGTTGCAGTTCAATGCTCATGACTTCTGCAAATCAGATCTCAGAGTCTCAAGTTAGGCACCCAGGATATGGCGAACAGCGACAGCCCTGTGAAAAGTTTGATTTAAATTACTTGCCCAGCATCAGATAGGATTGCATGGCTGAGGCAGGGTAGAAACTAGTTCTCCTTTGCAACTGCCTTAACCATGAGGCCCTCCTTTCTCATCCTGCAATCCTCTGCCTCATACACTGCACACCGTCCTACTTCTCTACTAAATGAAGCAGGGATCCTAAAAACAGTAGCCTCCTTCACTACACAATCCTCATTGATCCCCAGAACAGGTCCAACCAAGTTCTTTTAACAGAGTTATTTTATGTTTAATTTCCTGGGTTTTTTAAAAAGCAAGCTGAAAAAGCAGAAATTCCCTTCTCTTGAAACCCATGTGAGTCATTAGCAGGGTTGAAACCTGCAGATCCATCTCATGGACCTCTGCCATTTGGGCTAATGGAGTACCTGACAGCAGCAGATACTATGTGGACAGCATCAAAGGGGGATAAGATAACTTGCCAGCGGGTTTCACAGGTATTTGCTGGCAGTAGAGGAAGGAATGTTGAATCTTGGGTTCCATTTCAGACTCTATAGGGGAGTGTGCTCTACTGGATGCACACACTTCTCCTTTCCCCTTCAAATTGTTCCCAACCCTGTGTCTTTCCCACCCCTGGCTCCTCATCCCAGTCCAATTCTCCTTCACTCCACCAGAGCGCTACTATGCTCCAGCAATTGCTAGCCCACATAAAAACTCCTTGGGAGCTCTTACCAACTCCCAGAAGCTAAAGCAGCCTCCTGGGATTTGAGACTGAGCGGTGAAGGCCGTTCCCCACACTTTCTGTCCTATAACTGCAGCATTTAGAAAGGAATTCTTTTTATAGAGTAAGCAACCTAATTTAAAAAAGGGTATGATATGCTATGCCCTAAGACTGTCCTCTAGAACTAAGAAAAGAGGGCTTACTTTAGCTCCACCAGGAACATTTTTCTGAAACAGAATATTCTATTTCACATCCTTCACTTTCCTTCATTTCTCTGTAAAGCAGCCAGTCAATTCTCAAGTTTTATCTAAAGTGTCCTTGTATGTCAGCTGTAGCCAATTTCCTGAAAAGCCTGCCATAGATTTCCAGTCAACAGCACTTGTTTCACAAGAGCAAGTTTGGTCTCACCAGGTACTCCCATCTCCAAAAAGGCAACATTCTGTTAATGGCAGGACTAAGGCATATTATACCACCAAGATGGCACTACTTCATACGCAAGTAGAACTAGTCAGTGTTCCACTGGCATGAACCACATCATCCCTAGATTGCAGCACTTACAACTTCACTGACTCGCAATTGGCCTTGTCAGCTTTCCTTACTCTGCTACCAATTTATTCAGTGCCGGCAGCACACAGATTGTGGGAGCAGTGGTCCAAATTAATATTTGGTGACTCATCTCATTTATGTCAGAGGAGTTATCCCAGGGGAGAATTTGGCAGAATATGCTGGCTGAGAACAGAGGAAGCAGCAGGCCTAGAAGCAATGTAGACTTGATCTATTTTATATGGACTTATTGTTTAGAACTTAATTTACTTTGGGAAGTGGGGAAGACCTAGTTTGGGTAGTAGGCAGAGCTAGGAAATTTTCTCTGGGCATCCAAAGGAAACCATTCAATCCCAGTGGGGAAAATGGAGGTTACTTCATGGTGAACAGCCCCATTTTTAACCTTCCTAAAATCTCTCCAATTCTAAACAAATAAATACAGTGTTTAAGTGTTTAAGAAACAAACCAATCTAGACACAACCTTATGCATAAGATATTGACTCACTTTTGTATGCCAGTCAAATTATGTAATAAGTTTTCATCCTTTAAAATGGCTCACGTAAAATAATAATAAAAACACTGATGACTTTTTTCCAACATACAATTGCCTATTTATTTTCTTTGTTATAATATAATTTCCATGGGATTTCACACAGGAAATATTATTCTGTCAATGTGTTCCCTAACATACACTAACTCATTTTTTATATATAAGGTGACATTTTAACGTTGCATTTCATTTACACAAAGACTACAATATTAAGAAACAATTTAATGTAATCATTTTTCCCATATAAGTAAGAATCCAGATACCAATCTGGAATGAGTTTTTCCAGCAGCGTTAAAGATGATAATGGTTAGCTTCCTAGCTGCTGCTGCCTACGTTTTGACCTATTCCACTGGTAGTTATTTTGCTCCTTGAATAGCTGTGAGGAAGTTTGTTCTAGTCTGAGGTAGTAAGTTTATGAGGCCTCAGTCCAGCAAAATAAGTGAAATGTAAAGCATGCAAGTAGCCCCATTGATTCACTTGCTTTAAGTTACATGTATGTTAAGTCCATTACTGGATCAGGGACCATGTCTTAGGAAGATGCCTTCTTAAGCTCACATTGATTGTTAGATCCCAGGCAGTGAGGAATTATTTTTGAGAAGAAGATAAATTCAGAAAGGTTTCTGTAGAAAGAAAGGTTTCTGTAGTTACAAAGCTGAAGATAGAAAAGACTTTCAAAGTATTCTCATCCATTTCTCTGCCAATGCAGGATTGTTGCCTACAATATATGGTCTGCTGCTTTGTCCTATCCAATTTTAAACGTCTACATCAATGGAGTTTAGACCATGACTATTATAAGACTATACTGAAATCTAGGAGTTCTCACCATATAAACTCTGAATATACTGAATATATTGTGCTAGGTACCAGTTCTTCAAATCCTTGTCCATATCAGTCCTACTTGTGGTGCTTGTGCATGCTCCAACAAAATATTTTGACCAACAGTGTTCACTGGGTTAGCACCTTTCACTGTATCAAAGGGAAAATAATTGTCCCTATACTGATGGAAAATCTACAATTTTCTGCCTTGCTGGCAGCCCATTATCAGTTTTCCTTTTTAAAATTTCTTCTGACTATATGTGGCACGAAGGCACCTTCCTGTTTTGTAGCCACACCTAACTTGTCTGGCTTCAAGCCAAGCCCATCATGTAACAAACGTATCGCATGAATTGATGAAGGCTAATGTCTTTTCTCCTCAGGCAAGAATCACCTTCCTCACCAATGTTCGGTATGCTGATCTTTCTGCAATTAGAACTCACTGTTCCAGAAATTCTTGACCAAAACTCTACCTACTGGAGCAATCCATGAGCCTCAGTATGTCCAAATGAGCAAAATCAAACAAAATAGTGGGTCCTACTTTCTTTGAAGAGAGACTTCTCAGCTCTTCAGGCTGTTTCCTAATCTCTTTCTTCTGGGAAAAGGCAGTGTTTATGTAGCCTCTTGTACCAATAGGCCTCACTCTAACCCAAGACTGCAGCTGGCTGACAGAAAACTACATTTCCTAGTATTGCCTCAGTACTGAGGAGAATTCCAGACTATCCTATACTTGGAATTCTAGTCTTGGGCCCTAATCAAAGTCAGCAGTCTGGGTTTCTCTCTAATCACAAGCTATCACATTGAGAAGTCTTTTTATCCTTCAACTGTTATGCCCCATGTCTCGCTGCTGTGTTCCCCAAGTAAAACCCACCAATGGGGTAGTGCTAGCCATGGAGACTTCCTTCACCAGCCTTAAACAGTTGATGCACCAAGTTACGCTTCACTACTAATTATAGCCCCTTTTTAACACCCACCAAAATTTCTCTACATTGTTGTTATTTGTTTGTAGGGGGAAAAAACCTATTAACCATCATACAATTATAGAGAACTCATGTCCATTATGTGTATGAAAAGCTCAATTATTGTATCAGGTTTTAGATCTATCCAGTCATATCCTCTTATACATGATTCACTTGAAAGATGTATAAACTCAGAACTTTCATGCCAGCTGGAGCAACAGAAAGAGTATGTGCCTGACATGTATTCAACTATAAGGTCATGTCAACAGCATATTTATGTTTTAGCAGTTGGAGTATTGCCCAGATGACACACAGCGGGGCTTTTGTGAAAATACTTAAATACATTAAAGTAAATAGAATAACTACAGTAGGAAGAAAAGCAGGCTCCTTTAAGTTGTATTAAGTTGGGCACCCAAAAAGTTAGGCACCCAGAATCACTAGTCACTTGAAAATCTTGGACCATACTTTTTTTTTTTTTAAGATAGGTGCCCAAATGTAGATTGGTATGTTTAACTTTAGGCATCCACACTGGATGATGTCGAGCTAATGATTTGTTCAATGTCATGCATGTTTCAGTGGTAGAGCCACAAATAAAACCCAGACTTCTGGTTATGTCCCAATTCCTGGTGCTAAGCACTATGCTATCCCAGCGGTATATTGCAGTTAAGCAATTTGAAATGTTTTGCACAAAAAGGGTTTGTGTTGATCAAAGCCACACTAGAGCTTCTTGGTTTTAGATTTCAAATATTTGTTTAAGCAGAGACAGCAGACGTGAAAACAGAAACAAAAGAGAATTTTCAGTTTAACTCAAACAAGTACTACTTAGCTTTTATTTAGGCCAGTTATACAGCCATCATACCTCTGCACTGACTGGCTTTCTTGAAGGCACTGCATTTGCTAAGGAAGCCTCACTTCTTCACATTACATCTTTGGATAGCATTCTTGTTAAGAATTATAACCAATATTATTTTAATATTACTTAAAAGGATTTTAAAAACCAGTTGCCTCCTTTTGTTCTCTGTTGGAATGTCAGCACTGATGTGTGGTTACAATGCTGACATAGAATTCCAGTATAATGTAAACAAACAGAAAAGGGAATCATGCATCCTGAGTTTAAAATGCTACCTCCATTTTATATGGAGCTGATCACACTTTTAAAACTATTTCTGGGTGCAGCTTGGTTCAGGAACCTCTATTTTGTGGGTTTTACATTTAGAGAAAATCTTTTTTTAAATGTTTCCTTATTTCTCAGCATATATAATATGTTCTATAACTTAGCTTATAGGAAGGATGCAACAAATTCTTTTGATAGTAGTTCTGTGTCCATTGAATCATGAAAAACTATTGTTACTGCAATATTTTAGTGGTGAGTAGATTCTGCAGTGTCTGATTTGTAAGCAACTACATGATATATTCCTATTATAAAATTCTTTTATCCTTGTCATAGAAATTGACCACTGAAAATTTTCAGAATTTCAAATCTATATCTATATATATTTCATTACATCATTAGCAATATAACATAGTAGTATACAATAGAATTACTGCAAAATATTGCATCCTCTTTTAACATGACTGTTGTCTTCAGTAACTTTTTAGCTGGTCTGCAATAGAAGTTTGTTTAAGCTTCACTGCCCTCCAGTGGTGTGTGCTCTGAAATGCTCTTGGAAAAATACTTGTTCAAAATCCTTCAAGCATTCACAGAAGAAATTGGATTTGAAAAATATAAAAGAATCTAGACAAGATAAAGGTATTAAACTAGTCTAGAAAAATCTGTACAAAGTGTACAAAATCTCTCAAACTAGGCCAACATTTTCAAATATGAGTGCCTCAGGTTGTTCTTTGTACTACAGGGATGTCTCGTTGGGGATACGTTGTGCTAGACTCTGTACAAACAAACAATGTGAGGCAGTCATTGCCTTGAAGAGCTTACAGTCTAAAGTGACATGACAAAGGGTGGAAGAGAAATTGGCTGAGAGAGGTGAAGTGTAAAAGTCCAAAACGTAACAATGAGTTTGTTGTAAAGCTGGCATTAGAACCTTAACTTCTGACTACCAGACCATAGGGTGCTAGCCCCTGGACCATACTGCCACCCCTAATTTTATATTTAGGCACTTAAAATAAAAGTGGCTTCATTTTCAAATATACTGAGCATCCAAAGTGCAGGTGAGTAGTGATTGAAGTTTTTGGTGACCCATATGAAAGGAATTGATGCTTTGAGACCATTTCATAGTGGACATGAATCTGCATCACACTAAAATGGCATGGAGAATCTGACACGCTTTCAGCGTTTCAAGTGATTCCTCCACCTCAGGGTTGAAACAAATTTGGGAGTTATTGTGGGGAAAACAATTTCCCTTTATTCCTTTCTGTGGGTCAACCAGAACTCCATCATTGGGAGTGGCACTTATTACTGGTATAGCAAAAATAATAGAAGAGGAAGAAAATTAATATAAGGTGGGGAGAAGAGACACAGAAAGAAACAAGCTATAAGAACTATATGTTGGTAGTATCAGGAGGTATGCCATAGCAAATTAGTGTCTTTTAAAGGGTTCATGTCAATAATTCAAATTGTTCAGAACAGATGTGAATGTAGTTTCCAGTTTCTGTGACCCTTTGTGTTTTGTACTGTAATCTATCCATGTGTGATGTATACAACTATTACTGGATGTTGATATGTTATTAAATGGGAAAAAAACAGCTACTTTAGCAATATGGGGTGAAATAACACAGGGACAGGATTTCTTCCATCAGCATTATTTAGCCTGTGATGCTAAACCTTATGTGGCAATCTGCCAGCTTCCCCCCAGTGGGTCTCACACTTTACCTCTCTTCATGGGCCAGGGCACCCCCAGCTACCCCGTCTCCCCTGGATGCAGAAGAGCTCTGTCTCCTGGTCTGGAGGGAACCTTCTCCTCCTGCTGCCACAAGCCTTCCAACAACTTCCTCTTGTTTTGTCCCCCCTTGGGAAGGCAGGGTTGGCATCACCCTTCATTGGGTCCAGGTTTCTCTAATTGCCTTGCTGCAGTCTCACCTCTGCCTGCAGAGTGAAGGGCCTTTAACCCTCATACCAGCCCCAGTATACCCTTTGGTAGCCCTCTGGCCAGACTTTACGACACTGATTACACAGGAAGGCCACATAAACCTAAGCACAACCTTGTGTGGGCCAAACAGATTTAAAGTCACCTGCAGTGATTTGTATTTTAATTTAAGCTTGTAAACAAAAATGATGTCAACATGACGACAAAATGCTAATCGGCGGTTAGTCTATTGTGTTAAAGCAGTCCATGGGCCTTATGGAATGCTCTGATGGGCAATGTATGGCCTGCGGGCCATAGGCTGGGCACCTCTGATTTAGACCAAAAGAACTGATGTCATCCTTGTCGTTAAAAATAGAGAACACATACAGTAATTTCAAAACAAGTTTGAGTTTATGCTCAGAAATAATGGCTGCTGAAAGCTGTGCTGTGGCTTAAACAAATGTTTATTTCTCTTGAAATTTCCTATGCCTCCTATTTACTACCCATACAGGAGGGAATCACATTTCCACTCCTCCTCTGTACCAAGAATATTTCAGAAGCCTTTTGAAAACTCTTGACCTCACACATATGCAGCATTATACTGAAAGCTCTTTTAGTTTTCCTCTGATACCTGGCTCTGTGAAATCTCATACTCCATTATAATCAGGCTGTATAGAAGGCACTGTTATTAGAGAGGTATTATTTTTCTTGAAATATTTTTGTGAATTATTATTAACAAAGTGGTTTAAACAATGCACCCTCCCTTAATGTTTATGGGCTAGCTCCAGCATTTGCTATTACATCTAAGCAATGGCTTGCTATTTCTCCATGTTTTAAAGCATGTGGTTTTCAGTTAGTCCACCAGGTGCTGTGTATCTGATAGTACTTCTTGGGTGGTGGCAGTGGGGATCTCATCAGTCTCAATTTCTCCTTGCAATCATCTGAATTGAAGAAGGTCTTTGGGGGATGAAGCTCCAGTATTGTGCAAACACCTGATGTTGATGAAGGTTGTTGTGTTAACTCATTATCGCTTCATTTGTTGCTTCCCAATGTATAGCCCCACAAAAACACAAGTACAATTCCCAGCTAAAGACTAGGTGAGATGGAGTTACAGATGAGAGTGCATGTTTGTAATTTAGGGTAGAATACATTACAGGTATAAAGAAGGTTTTAGTGGCACTCCCTCCTGCTCAGTCAGCTGAAAGGAGGGGGGCACTTTGTTTGCATGGGCTTTGTATTTGCATGAGTACAATTAAGTATTTAGCATAATTTCACTGTATATGGATAAGCACACCTAGGTGCTGAGCATAATGGGAAATGGTTAGCATGGCTGGTTTTGGGCTACAAACCACTTTTGTGTTAACTGCTGGGGTAATGAAATATTGTTCTTCCATTGTATGAACAGGTGTCAACAAAACTGTGCTTATCCTGTTCTGATAAAATACTTTACCCTAAACTAAATAGAGTGCCACAAGGGTGGTGGACAGATGTTTCAGCATTGTAAGGGGCGGGAGAGAGAGAGATAGATGAGGAATCTTCTATTGGGATTGCACCAGCCCTGGAGGGATGATCTCCCATTGTTAAAAGGTGGAATTAATGACTCGTCTTGGAGCCTTTTTATTTCCTGAAAACAGGGTCATCGCTTCTGTGTGAGCAGAAGGTTTACCCATGAGCTGAAGTTCACTAAGAGCTGAACTGTACTCTGGAATGGGTTTGGCTCATTGAGTTCATGAACTCTGTTTGCACTGTGCCCCAAACCAGTGCTGTGTTACTTCTCTTCTATTATTAAAAGGTTTACTTTCTACACTCAGTTTCTGTGCTTGTGAGAGGGGAAGTATTGCCCTTTGGGGTGTCCAGGGGATAGTGTGTGATTTCCCAGGTAACTGGGAAGGGGCTTGAGTCAGTTTGGTGTTTTATTATTGATGGGGATCCCTAGATATAGAACCCAGCCCTGGCTGCTGCCACCTCTATCTGGCAGAAGGGTTACACAGGGATATGGTAATTATCCTGAAAACAAACTTTATAAACCCAGGAAATCCAAAAGTGAAGGTTAACCTTAAATGAAATCCAAACATACTAAGGGATGGAAACACACGGTAAATACCCTAACTCCATAGTGACGCCATGAAATAATGACAGAATTATGGTTAGTGTAGAATAGTGATTGTGGTGCCATTTTAGATTTAATGGATTATTAAAACACATTACAGTTTGTTTGATCATTTTCTTTGTTTTTTCTCTCCTAGCATGACTAAGGGACTATCTTAGGGTTGTTCTGGTAGTTTTACTCTATTTTCATATCTCAACACTTCTGGATTGCTTTCAAAGTTAACCTACCTTAATTCTACGTTTCTTGGCTTCAGAATATGTATTTTTGGAATAATGATATAACTCTATATTGCATTTTATGCTGAATTTCTGATATACTCCTAACCGTAAGTCCATTTTAATCTGATTTTTATGTGGGAATTTCTTTGTTGTTAAAATTACAAATTTCATTCATGAATACTAAACAAGGGGCTCCAAAATAATGTTACTATGATATTTCTAATGATCTGAAGATAGGTGCTATCGGTCTGAATTTTATTTTTTTTTTTTAATTTGAACTTTAGAGCTAGACTCACTAGTACACTCTGGCTGCTTCACCCCATTCTGGAGCAATGCAAAGCAGCCACAGCATACTGGCCAGTTTCTTTTAGCACCTGGCCTCAATATGGATTAAGAACATGTTTAACGGACAGATCTCAAAGTATTTGTAATTGCAGAATAATCTTCCTGTGGAGGTGTTTCTTGTGGGATTCGTCAGGGATCTGTTTTTTGCCCAATGTTATTCAATATCTTTGTTATGTTTGTTATAATCTGGTTCGGTTCCCCTCTGAATGATCACCAGTCAATTGTAAATGGACCCAACCATCAGTTCCCATGCTCACATGCTTCTCAGCTCAGACTTGGGTGACTTAGTCTGGTCACTGTTCCTACCTTTGGGTCTGTAAAACACACACCCAGGCTCACACCCTTTGTCTGAACCCTTTCTTGGGAAGTAAGACTCTGCAGTCCAGCCTCTCTAGACCCTGGAATCAGGGCTTCAGACCTGCTGAGCCCCCTATTTGCTTATACATTCGCCTTGGAGTTCTACCTAGCTGTGGGCATTCTGGCTTCTAGTTTAACCCCTTTGTGGACAATGTGATAAGAAAGCAAGGAACGCAACCTTAGCCAAGGAATTTCTTAACCACAGTCACTTTACTCTTGAAAAGTACTAGACCGTTACAGATTTTGAGGAATATCAAAAGTCCTTAGATGCTACCCTGTCCCTAGTCTGATCTCAACCCTTCTGTGAGTCCTAGGTCCTGTCAGAGTTTCAGGCTAGGCAGAGTCCCTCCTGCTTTCTCTCTAGCCCAGTCTTCTTGCTTGTGGCAATGGATGGCCACCCCTCACAGAGAAGAACAACTTTTTAAATAACAGCTTCTGTCCCTTTTAGCAGTGTGCCTAGGCTGAAAAACTGCAACCTTTTCCCTCAGTCAAGTTTCTGTGTAGTGTCTCTGGATGCATGGGGATAGGCCAGTGGTTGAACCATAATTTGGAGCCTGTGGCTCTGGATTGTTGTCTTAATGGCTTCCATGAGATGTGAAGCATCTATCCTGGGTAGGGTAGCTGACTGGCATGCATCAGAATAACCTTTTCAGGCAAGGTTAGACATGTGTTCAACTCTCAATACAAAAATGGATATCATAATCTAAAGAGGTGGTTACAATACAAAATTGACTTCATAGTATGGCCAAGATATATCCCACACTATCAAAATCTTGATCAATGATCTGGATGAAAATATTTGCAGATGATGAAAAAATTGATAGAGTGATGATGGAGACAGGTCAGTTATATAGACCAATCTGGATCTCTTGATAAGGTGAACTCATTTGATGTACATGAGTTTTAATACAACCAAATGCAAAATCATACATGTAGGAACAAAGAATTTAGGTCACACTTATAAGATCATTAAGAAGGACTGTATCTTGGAATACAATGACACTGAAAAGGACTTAGATGTTATGGTATATAAACAATTGAACGTGGGGTCCCAGTGTGATGATGTAGCTAAGAGGGTAAGCATGATCTTTGGATGCATAAGCTGGAGGATATCAAGCAGGAGTTGGGAAGGTGACATTATCTCTGTATATAGCCTCATGAGACCATTGCTGGAATACTGGGTTCAGTTCTGGTGTCCACATTTCTAAAAGAATATTGCAAAATTGGAAAGATCTACAATAATAAGAAAACATACCTTATATTGAGAAAATTAAAAAGTTATTTTGTTTATCCAAAAGAGTGCTAAGAAGTGACTTGATCAAGTACCTCATAGGGAAGCAATTTCTGATAATAGTTGTCTCTTTAATTTAGCAGGAAAAAAGCATAATGAGATCTATTGGTTAGAAGCTGAAGTTAGATAAATTTGGACTTAGAAATAAGGTGCAATTTTTTAACAATGAGGGTAATCAATCATTGGAACAACTTAGTTAGAGCTGTAGTGGATTCTCCATTACTTGAAGTCTTTAAATCAACACTGGATATATTTATAAAGGATATGTTGTAGCTCAAACAGAAGTGGTGGGCTTGATTCAGAAATTACTGGGTGTAATAATAATAATGGACTGTGTTATGCAGGTGGTTTAACTAGATGATCATAATGGATCTTTCTGGCCTTAAAGTCTAAGAACAGCAAGTAAAGGCCATATGAGTGTTATGATGTACACTTGCCATTTTCTGTCCTGTTACATCCTCTCTCTATGCTTATCTGATGGATCACTGATTTTCTTCTAATTCTCATGTGCCATCCTGGTATGTTTCTGTATGTGATACACTATTATTGTTCTAAAACTGTGGTTCTCAAACTTTTATTTTTGTGGACCACTTGAAAATTGCTGAGAGTCTTGGCGGACCACTTAATGATCTCTCCAGTGCTGCGTGGTGATAGAGGGGTGGGGAAGAGGCAGGGCTGTATGGAGGTAGCGGCTGCTGCGCTCCATCCAGGGGGCTGCTGGTCCCATCTGGTTGGAGAAGGATGGGTGGAATGGGCAGGGTTGAGAGGGGGAGCAGCTTCCGCCACGCCGCACAGCTTGTTCCACAAGCTTTCCGCAGACCACCCAAATGACGGACCACAGTTTGAGAACCTCTGTTCTAAAAAACTTAAAAGCCATTTTAAAAGCTTAATTTCTAGATTTTCTCATGTTTAGGTTCTTGAACCACAGGTAAAATATATTATAGCCTAAATTTCTACCTTGTTTTAAAAAAACAAAAACAAATACCAAAAACTCAATTTCTTGCCTTGTGTTCAGGGTTTTGTGTTAGGTGGAACACTTTTGTATTATTTTGTATTCATTGTACCAAATCTAGAAAAAACATCTATAAAGTATATTGAGAGAGAAAGCTCATGCTATTTACTATATAATTTTAATTCTTTCAGGTTAGTATAACTTCCTTTTTCTGAACATTTATTTTTTGTGAAAAACCTGGTACTAATAAGAAACCTTCTGGCCTTTCTGCCAATATAACTATCTAAACCTATCTCCCACTTTTAAATGTCTTCAGTGTTTGCCTTACTTCTGGAGGGCAGACAGCAGAATGTCACAAGCTCTAATCATGTGCTGAGTGTTTCCAGAGAGACAAGTTTCTATTTTGCAATACTATATTCTACCGAAAATGGTCTTAGAATTTCCCGATAACCTGGGAATTTTTTGAGTTCCTTTGTTCCAAACATTGTCAATGTGACACTGATAACCTT
>VOCS01064023.1:0-48277 GCA_007922155.1 Mesoclemmys tuberculata | reverse complement strand
TTTAAGATGAATTTGTTAAAGGTGGAATTGATTTAAAATTATTTTCAGTAGCTAGGAATAGTTGGTTGGGAGACCAGTGAAACAACTTTGGCTCTGTGATCAACTAGTTGAGAACTTTCTTAGATATCTTAGTCGCAAAAGTGACCTTAGCTTTCTTAGTGACGAAAATGACCTTAAATATCTTATTTTAAATACAGACTGGTGAAAGCAGTTAATTTAGAAAATCTTCCAATAAAAAATGTAGAATTACAATACAGAGCTTTACATTTCCCTGGTTTGGTCTTCTTGCCAGAAATTCAATAGGGAAAATTTGTACTACATCTATTTGTTCAGTTCACACAGGTTGGAAGAGCAGCTATATAGAAATTTCAAAAATTAATGAGGAGGTGGGGTTTGCTTTGTTTGTTTGCTGGTTATAGGAAGGTTTATAGCAGTAGGAAGTATGTTAGGTTATCAGGTTGGACTCACCAGCAATTCCTGTGTATTCAATAGAATATCCTATAACATGAGTCAGAAAGCACAACGAGTTTTTAGCTGCAAAGGCACAAACGACATAATACTTCAAGATTGCTAGAAATTCTGTGATGAAATCTTTCTTATTCATGCGGGACAAGCCACAGGAGTGTGTGGGCTGCTAGTAGCATACATAGAGAATAAAACTAGTTATCTGAACTCAGCCACCTTGCCCTCAAGATGCCCAGTTTACCTGTACTGAATATATAAGTAACTAAAAATGTCTACCTGCCATTTAGTATTTGCGATCCTGAGACTGACACATCATTAACTCTACATGAGGCTTCACTGCCTATGACAGTTTTGAGTTGCACTAAACAATGAGCTGAAAAATTTCCGTATCGTACTTTACTGACAAAAGACATTTTTGTGATTTCTTCTGTTTGTATTACTGCAATGTCTAGTGGATTGCTTACACCACTCTTATCTTATCATAATGGGTTTTAAAAAGAGATCATTCTTTTAAAATAAGCATATCTAAGATGAAAGGTATTAATTTTGCAAGATCTCTCATCTCCAGCCATCATGAATTCTGGTAATAATTCATATTAGTCATCTTATAATACCCATAAGTCAGGGCTTTCTTGCCATCATATCACACCCTATTACTAACCCGTTAAATCTTTCTTGCTAAAAGTGACCTAAGGAGATGGTAATTAACCTGCTTCAAAGTATAATAATAAAAGAGGCAATTAATGAAAAATTTCCTTCGGATATTTTAAGCAACTGTTAGTGTAAAACTTAAAAGACAGTAGCTTAGCTTGTCTTGGCAACCACTATGTAATTTGTTTGAAGTATTTAGAATACCATGAATAAATGAATCCTTTCCTCCTTGAGTTTCATGCAGAAATTATTGTGTTTTTCAGCTGGCAGTGTTGCCTCATACATATATTTGTTCTTTTAGCATTTAGCATAAAATGCAGAGTATTTTGGAGAGTCATTTTGCATTATAATTGTTCACAACAGACTTAAGTTGTTTTAGTACACACATAATTTAGGGATGAATTGTTTAAACTGTTATGGTGAAAATGCTGAGCAGTATTTTAAGAAATAATTGCTTCTGTAATCCCCTGTTTCATTAACTTTTATTGAAAGACTTCAAATATTACAGAATGTCCTAGGTCAGAATTCATGGCACAGATGAGGCAATGTGATATAAAAAAGATATCAATCACTGGGAAAACTGTCTGCTAGGATTTGCACGAGGGATTTCTCTTTTTGTAAGAATAGTTTGCCCTAAATCAGAATACTTAGAAATATGACAGGAACATATTGCAGTTGCTACTTCAGTAACTATAGGGAACATTTATCAATTGTAATAGTAATTGTTTGAAAGAAATTGGTCATGGATTACTTTCAACCTCATTCCTGCTACACATGCAGACTGGTAAATGGCTGGAAAATTTGTTAATAAATATGAAGTAGATTCATCCTAATGAAGGCCTCTTACTTCACCGGAACAATTTCTAAAATAATATTACACCAGACAGCTATATCCACATTTCTGGGGAGGACTGAGGGGAGAGGGACTGTTGGGAGCTAAAATGTCTCTCAGAAAACATTATATTGCTTGGTTTTCCAAACTCTTAGTTTATGACACTGGGTCGACTATGATTAACTTGAATTCAAAATGAAGATTCCATGGTAGAGTAGGATAATGGATCAAACTGGCTTTAAGTGGAGTAGAGGAAGCAATTAGAAGAGGCAGTATGGCAGTGGTGGGACCACTAGAGGCACTGTGTCAGAGAGAGGCACATGGTGTTTCGGGAGTCTGTGAAAGGATTCAATGGACACTCCCCACCTTCTCACTAGGCCATTTTTGCTGGCCAGTGCAGAAATTGGGCTTAGCCCCTTAATTGCTTTCTGGCACAGCCAGCAGCACCAGATCACCCTTGAACACAAGCACCAGGGCTGTGGCTGGCCCTTGTGTGAGGCAGAAGAGGGAATTTCCCTGCATCTTTTTCCCATCCAGCTTTGAATCCCTACACAATCTGGCCTTAATCTTTGCCAGTCTTCCAGGGCTAAATATGGGGCACTCCCATAGCATAGTTTATATGCATCAGCCCTTTTCCCCCTGCTATGTCCAACCTGTGTACCTGATAATGGGTAACCTCATCTTGATGAGCCCCATGGGGTCCGATACACATTGTGTATTATCCCATCCTGGATAACCAGTTACGCAAGAAGGAAACGGTTGTAATGAAACCCTCTACGGACTCAAGAGCTAAAGGGCTCAAAGGGTTTGTGTCCCTTTCAGCATAAAGTATTCTCTGCAGAACTTTGAAAAACTCAATCAGCCCTATGGAAATCACCACTAAAAAAAGGAAGTATTTAGTCAGTTATTCAGGAACCACCAGCCTGCTGGCTTATGACTGGAGCAAAGAGGAGGGAAGGGAAGAAGCTCCCCGTGAATGGGGTGTTGGAGGGAGGGGCAGAAAGGGGTGCTCTGGAGATGAGGAGGGAGGGAGAAGGCAGCCAGATCCAGTCTGGGAAGGGTTGTCCCAGTAGTTCCTACAGCCGTTCCTACTGCAGTTTAGGAATGGTTGGTGCCCTGTGTGCGCCAGTGCAGCCTGTCCCCCACTCAGGTGCTGGTGCCCTGTCCCATCACACCCTGGTGGCTGGCTCATGTGCTTCCGCCCCTTCCCCAGACCAGGTATCTCTGGGACCCATGGTGGTGGGCTGGGTCAGGGTGTCCTATCTGCTTCCCCGATCTCATGTTCCTTGGCAGCCGCTCCAGCCTCTCCTCTGGGTCCCTCTCTTTTCTGCGGAGCAGTGCGGGCAGAAAACATGGGGAGTGGAAACATAGATCAGTCTGGCCAATATTTCCATTGCGGGGACGCTAGCCCCTTCCCAGTCCCTCCTGCTTAAGACTGTTCCTAGTGGCAAGATAGACAGATGTACTGGGCACGGTGGTGAAAGCTACAAACTCCTAAGTCAGAGTCATTCCTTTGACATTGATATGCTCTGTAGCCTTGGGAGAATTATTCAGAGCCAAACTGTCAACCCCTTTCTTCCGTGATGGAGTGGTTACTCATACGTGCAATCCTGAGTCCGTGTGTCTGCTTGTGTGAATGGTAAGGGATTCAAAATCTAGCCCTTGATCTATCTCTGTTTCCATGTGGAGAAATGAAGATAGGTAAGTAGTTGTATCTCATAGGTATTGTGAGAATTCCTTTTATAATGTTTATAATCTGTGCAACACCTTGTAAGTGTAGAGCGCTAAGTAAGGGCTAATTGTTATTGCTGTTCTTTTTAGAAGACAAAATAAAAATATATATTTTCTCTGGTTATTTCCACTTCCACTTTTTATTCTTAAGCCAATTCATAAGCATTTGCCCCTGACAGACCTCTTATTTACCTAGAATTAAAGGGACTCACTGTCAGATCTGCCTTTCTTATTTGTGCCACCAAAATAAGCACAAAATATAAACGAAATGGGATAATGCACATGCATAGTAAGGTTTGCTGGATCACTGCACTGTGAAACACAGGTAGTTGCACACACAAAATAGGCCAACTACATGCAAAAGATTCCTCTTTATGCCTGTAAGGGCCTAGGTATGCCTAGAACTTTGTTCTGCATATTAATTTTTTTCTTATGCTTTATGTGACTAGTTTTGGAACTTTGGCCTGAAATGTTTTAAAAACATACTTTTCGGCCTGCATGTGTGTTAAAATAATAAAATGTATTTTATTTACTTCTCTCACAGGAACTGTGTGGTACAAATGATATCATTACAAATTATATTTGCTAACCCCACTTGCTAACCCCAGAACTTTATACTCCCGGCATAGGATGAGTGTAACTCCCATCTTCAGGCTAGAGAATCAGGTACTAGGCTGATTCATAGTTCTAATTTTTTTTGTTTAGACAGTTCTGCTAAAGGGAAGTGTATGATGCTGTGAGCTGAAATAAGTCATTTCTGTATTACTGCCTTCCTCCTAAGCAGACTTAGTTAACAGCTGTTGCTTTACTCTGCCGTGTGCTAAGAGCTGTAAACTGTCTGTGTTGACTCACTTTCTGAGTTAGACCTGAGAAAATTCAAACATACAATTCACATGGAAGGTCCCACAATGTATCATTTTCAGCAGCATATCTCTGCAGACTTTAACTTTTTTTGTTGGCTGTTTTGATGTTTCTCTTTGTCAAGTGTTTTGCAATTTAATGTGCTTGACATATTGAAGCACGGAGCGCACTGCATCTTGCCAAACATGCTTCAGCAACTTTAATGTTTGTAAATAGTGGATCCTGGTGCTTCATAGGAGATGGGGCTAAATCATGAGTTTCAGATCTGAAGCTGAACTTCCCCTATATCTGGGGAGATGAGGAAGGATTCAGTTTGGAATTCACTGTTCATGGAGATAAGTCATCAATGGCTATTAGCCAGGATAGGCAGGGATTCCTGTTTGCCAGAGGCTGGGAATGGCCAATGGGATCGATCGGTTGATGATTACCTGTTCTATTCATTCCCTGGGAAGCACCTGGCATTGGCCACTGTCAGAAAACAGGATACTGGGTTAGATGGACCATTGGTATGACCCAGCATGGCTGTTCTCATTGTTCTGTCAATTCTTCAGAATCTTTATCATGTACTTGCATCTTAGGATATTTCACTGCTGTTTCTTAACAGAGTCATGTATGAAGAAGGTAATAGCAGGTTTATTTCAGTGGATCAGCAAATAGTTGTATATAGGCATTGAAAGCTTAATGTATAAATGAGTTAGAATGTAACTCTTTCCCTCTGTGTCTCTCTCTCTGTATATATACACATTCATTCTTACAAACAGGTGAAACCAACATGAAATTAATTGAGGTTCATATTAATTCCATTTGATCTATGGATTTCTAGGTTCTGTTCCTTTAGCCTTGGTTCAACTTCCTCTGCATACCTTTATAATTATTATTAAACAATGCACATGTTACATTAGTAATACAGTCATACTATTAAGATCACAGACTTATTAGCTCTGAATAAACACAAAGGAAAACATAGTCCCAGCTTCAAAAAGCTGATATCTGAAATGTTTGATGGGCTTGAAACCTATAATGCAGTTCGGACTTACGTTCACGGTGTGGCAGAGTGTGCTAGAGGAGTCTGATTTGTAGAGCGATGTGATTTGTAGATCGCTTTAAGCTGCACTCTTTGCCCTGTGTAGACCCTGCTGGCATACTCTAAAAGGTACATACTTTGTGTTAAGGTAGTCCTGAAATACAAACAAAGGTAGGAAAAGGCTACAAGCATTAGATTGTGAAAAGAGACTTAGGGCTTGTCTCTATGAATAGCTCGTGTGCAGCTTGTCTCTATGAATAGCTCGTGTGCAGTGTAGATCTCCCTTTCACTAGCCTGCTGTTCACAAACTGTGTGGCCTCTGCTGCTGTGCACTAAAAGTTCCATGGAGCACTTTGATCTACCCAACTATGAAATACTTTACAAACCATCTATAAGAAGAAAATTATGTATTCTGAAGTGGTATAAAAAGAAAAGCCAGATTCTCAGTTGCTGTAATGAGGCACAGCTCCATGGAAGTCAATGGAGTTATGTCAATTCACACCAGCTGAGAATCTGGCCCTATAATTCCATTGGGTAATATAAATAACTCCTTTGAGCTTTGCTTTTGTTCTTTAGGAAATAACCAGAATTCACTGATGGAAATGTAATATTTTCGGTTACACTTTTACTCTGAATTTACAGCCTGTGCATCTTCTCTGAGAGCAAAATTTAGTCCATAATATTTGGTTGGGTCGGTTTTGTATTGAGGTAAATTACTTAGCAAAATTGGAAATGCCAATTTATTATTTAGAGAGAGAAAGTGGGTGAAGTAATATATTTTATTGCACCGACTTCAGAAGTTGGTTCATTAAAATATATTACATAGAAGCTGGTCCAATAAAAGATCTTACCTCATCCACCTTCTCTCACTAATATCCTGGAACCAACACGGCTACACCAATACTGAGTAAAATTTATTTATTTATTTATTCATTTTAAAAGGTCAAAATCTCCCCGACTAAACGATAGGCTGAGATGTTCAAATCAATTCTGGGATTTGAATGCCCAGTTCCCATTAATTTTAATTTGAAAATCTCATCCATAGATTTCAGCCCATTATATGACATCATAGCACTGTTGTTAGAAAAGAAATATATTCCACACAATAAAAATTATGAACTTTTCGGTTATGAACTTGTGTTTTAAGGCAAGAGTTTTCATACGGAAGCATGTAATCCTTTAAATTTCACTAGAGTGCTAATTTAACAAGGGGAAATTTGTCTACAGTTTTGTTTGCTAACTGTATTATATATGTGATATATATAGATTTTAATACTAACTTTCTTCTTAAAAGTTTATAGCTTCCTGTTATCTCTAGCAGATGTGTGCATCAAATGTTTATTGGAAAAGAACCCATATTTCCCCAAAAATGAGGTCCTGTGAAGTAGTAGGATTTTTTTTATGATGTCTTTTTATGCACAAAACATTTCTTTTGAAATCACTAAGGTCATATAAACAATAAAGAAGTAATGTAATATTTTCATAACATAACTGTCTATCATTTCTTTTTGTCATAATTTGTCCCAAAGTGGTATTTGAGTTTGTAGTTTCTAATAGTTTACCCAGTTTTATACTTCTGATGGTATCATGGAGCAATGATTTATTGTTCTTCCGGGCCTACTTTTATTACACCAATTCTTCTTCAGCACAGGAGCAGCGCATTACTCTGTTTTTTGCACTGCAGTTATTTCTTCCTTCCTAAACATTTCTTTCCCCATTCACTGGTGTAAATAGTGTATAATTATAGCGGGAATAAAAAGGGTCAAAATGTTTTGTTGTTGTAAGTTACTCTCTTGGTAGCACTTGGGAATTAACTTTCATACTCCACTGCTCTCAGTCATGCATTTTCTGTTTCCATCATCAGATTTTCTCTACTTTCGACAACCACAGTAAATGGTAAATATTTTCAAGCATATGTGTGTGGTGTGGGAGGGAGAAGAGAATTATTTTCTTATTTATATCTTACTCCAGACCCTAAACCAGAAGAGAGTTGAAACATGTGCTTCTAATTAGAAAAAAGCCAAAACTGCAGCATTCATCTTGTGATATGCTAATTGCTGAAATGGGGGGAAAAAACCAACTCTCTGTAAATGGAAATCTCTGAATGTTTGACAACAATATCCTTGCCAGAACACCGAGAATCATTTCTTATCTCTGCAAATCCATCCAGCATTGACTGTAATATTAGCCATTTTTATTTTTACTTGCTTGTCTTTCATCATCTGCTGTACATTCTCATGGGAGAAAGTTATGCCTATTTGCCTGTGAGCTACTTTGTTTAATGAATACTGCACATTTTATCAAGGCTTTTACCAGCATCTCTACTTGGATAAATTGAGCAATTCTTTCATTAACTTTATATATGTGTACTTTTTGTTGCTTTCAAAGATAGGGGAGGCATTAGAGCATATATTTTTGGATAGACTTACACATCACATTTTTATTAGTCTGTATTTGCCAATGCTTTATTTCAGCTGGATCACAAGGAACTGGCTTATATTAGTGTATGTGTCAATATGTAATATCATCCTTGTTTGAGGTTCTTTTCAAGAAGAACGCAAAAGATTACATTTTGGTACATGCTAATATGTTACAGATTAAAATAGAAGATACATATTGATTGTGACATCTGACAATTCACATGTCAAACATTTCCAGAAAAAACTACTAACACAGGGTAGTTTGGAGGCCTTCTAAATTGAAAGGGTATACTTCTTTTTCTCTGTTCTTTAAAGGCATATGTCTACAAGTTACTCTTTGAAGGGAAACCCTTCAGGATTTTTTTGATAGGGCTAATCTCCTCCTGCCCCCCCATTTTTATCTTGTATGCTAGTTTTCCATATTAACTGCAAAATACATGTACACAAGTGGCAACATTGATCCTAAAGAGCTGCAGTGCTGACATGTTTTGGAAAAAGGTGAAAAATATTTGTTAGATACTTCATGCATTTTCATTTCTTTCCTCATTTTTATGACGACTGTCTGCATGAAACAGGAGCTTATGTTTTTTATAAGCTCTTATGCTCAGTTTGAAGTCATCAGAATCTTTTGTTTATGAGATCATAATCATTTCCATCACAACCATTTTGATATCACAGAGGATTATGACTTTAGCACCAAGGAGCAAATTGATTACTAACAAAAAAAGATCTTGATTTAATGCAGATACCATAGTAATAATTAAATAATAGATTATCTGTTTTTTTTCTGCAGGTAAATCTGTCTGACTCAAATGATTTTCAAAGTTTTAAAGACAGTGACTTAAATCCAACTTAGTTTGGATAACCTGTTAGCAATGGGGTCTGTAGGAAGGGAGACTTATTTTTGTGCTTAGATATGACAGAGAAAACTAAATGGTATAGATGGATATGGAAATGATGATATGATAGTGTCATGATATGGCTCCATTGCAGCCACATCTATAATCTGTAAATAGTACTTCTGGTTTTGGGTTTATTCATTTCATTTTCTGGGTTTATTTATTCTTTTTTTTTAGCAATTTTTGTGTTAGCAATTTGTGTTTAAGTAACGTTTGAGAGGCCCCAGAATTGGCTTTCTCATTGTTTATATTGTAATGAGTAATGTATAATGTAATGAGCAGTTTCTTTGTAATGTTCCCCATGCTCTAATGTAGTGTTTCAAACAGCACTATGTTAAAGCTCAGTAGGGAACCTTTAGTGCACACTAGCCAGGTCTACACAGGCCAATTAATGCTTTAGAAATCACACCCGTAGTCTGCATTGCTGCTTTGTGTGGACAAACCCTTAGGTACAAGTAACCACTTCTGAAATTTTTCTGGTGTTTGTTGGATATACAGATTTTTTTTTTAAATTGGGGATGTTTTATCATATTTCTCAGTTAAAACCAAAAATCAGAATCCCTATCTGTAAGTTTCAAATAGCAAATATCTTGATGTTTTGTAAAATTCTACTATTTTTACTGAAATAATTCTGAATTTAAAAAGTTAATAACTTTTTTTTGCAGATATTGCAAATATCTGAAATATGTTTGTGGTATATACAAAAAAATGAGACCAACCAGGAAAAGAAGATTAAGTATTTCCATTTTACTGCTTTGTCAGGCAAGCTTAATTTCATGCACAGATTAAATTTGCTTCTCATTATTGAGGAATGAAATGAAAACAAATCATTTTAAAAAAGATAATTTTTTCTTCTTTAGAAGATTTTTAGAACAAATCAGCAGACTAGTTTAAGCATTTATCTGAAATTAAAACACTGTCCAATCTCTGAACTGTGTAGGCAGATCTTTTCTTTGAAGTGTTACTACACTGGAAAGGGGACAGAGGCTCTCTTTTTCTGTCGAACCAATTTAAAGTGAATCCTAACTTAATGTTTGTGGGGGTTCTTTTCATGCTTTCCCAAAACAAAGTGCTTCTGTTTAAAAGATTAAGTCGATACCCATATATGTACGGGTGGTGAGCTGGTGGGGAGTGTTTCTGAAAAATGCTGCTTTTAAGTAAACCAAAGTTGCATATTTCCATTCTGTCCATATTGCAGCATGTGAAATCATGAGCAATATTGTTATTAAGGTCAAGACCCTGAAGGTATTTAGACACCTAACTCCCATTGAATCAATAGGAATTTGGCATCTAAATCCCATTGAAGGACCTGGGCCTATATCACTGTTGCTCATTATAAAATCTACCGTAAAGCTGTACAATGTCATGTCATTCATTAAGGGCATGACACAAAGTCAACTAAACCCAAAGTCTACTGGTCTGTCCATTAGCTTCAGAGGGATTTAGAATAGGCCCTAAAAACCCAGCAGAAAAGGGGGTTCTCAAATTCTGGGCAAGGGTGGCCACAGCTTCACAGCTACCTCTGTGAAAGACCTCTTTAACTGAGCCAAACTCCAGGCACATGTAAGTACACCCAGGGATTTCCCTGTGCTCAGAGCATATAGGGGATTCACAAAGAGAAGGGAAAAAAAAAAGAGAGAGATACTGAGAAGTAGAGGAAGAGATAAAAAGATATATAACGGAAGGAAATAAAAACTGGAGTGTGGGAAGGGAAAAGAACTATTTAAAGAAGCAACAAAGAAAGGATATTCTGTGTTATGATACAGCCATTAATGGAATGACCACAAATAACATATTATAGGATCACTAAATGTCAAAGACTGCATCTCTGACAAATATGCAAGGGTGCAACACTGTGATACAGTCTCTCTTGGACTGGTACCGTGTGCTGACATGGAGTGGGATGTTTTTTCCTCTATACTCTAGACCAGGGGTAATCAATTATTTTTTGTCAAGATCCAAATTTTTTGATCAATGTATAGTCAAGCTCCAGACTCTAGTGAAAATAATAATAAAACAAGTAATAAGTAAATAAAAAGATTTCAGGTTCCATTCAATAACATCTGGTGGTCTGAATTTGGCCCACTACCCCTGCTCTAGAGTTTTGATTCAAATGATCTTCTCTGACCAGCTAATGGAGCTAAAACTGTTTATCTCTTTTTCCTGGGTGCACAGCTTTGTGAAATGTTGTGAGAGTCTATAGCATTAAATATGGCGCAGTTAAATAAAATTATGATTGTAGCATTAATTAATATGCTTTAAAAGGGTAACATCGTACAACATAGGGAAGTAAAGTACAATATGCATTATAAACTACATTACCAAAACTGCCAAATAATTTGTGCTACTGGAAAGTTGGGGTTTTTTTTGTTTTTTTTTAGAGAGAGAGAGAGAGAGATAAAGGCAGACTAATAAAACATTCACTAATGCATTCCTAGAAATCACAGCCTAACATCTGACTCCAGAACTGATGGTCTCTCTCCAAGTCTTGCTTAGAATAAGAATCATTATCTCACTCTCAAACTTTTTTTGTGGGTTGTGAAACTGTGTTTCAAACACTACTCGCCCCAACATAGGCAAAGAGACCTAAATGTTGTGACCGAGTTTGCACCAGTCACTGTGTGACCATAATTCATTGATACTCTAAAAAAGAATAAAGACATAATGGTTAGCCACATGAAAGCTTTTGACAGCCAGAATTCCACTGAGCTGTGGCGTTGGCGACCTGCAACACTGTGTGTGCCAGGTGGGCAAATTGTTTGGATTGCAGATTAAAGAGAGTACCTTCTCATCTTCCACAGCTTGTTTAAATGATGGATTCCTGGCTGCCCTGACAAATCTCAGGAACCTTTTTAGTTCTGTTGAATTCACCCATAGACAAGTCATTTTCCCTCATCAGAATGAGCCTGGCTAAAGTATCCCATGCACAGGGACTAAATGGATTATTCTGGGAATAGAAAATTAAGGTAACTAAAGCATTCTACCCATCAGGAAGTTACCAGGGATGATCTGTAGCAGAAAAATATAGTTAGTTCACTAGCTATCCTGGACCATGATGTTCTTCAAAACCAGAGAACAGAGCTCATTATTAAAGAAAATCTTGTGATCAAAACACTGATATTAAATTAAATTCCCATTTTAATGTGTATATATGATGACCTTTTAATTCCACTGTGGTGATTTAATTCTTGAACTCAAAGATATGAGTTAGGCACTTTCCCTTTGTGAAGACCACTTACTAGATTTTATTTTAAAAGATATAGGAATTGTTACATGTTACAGCTGGCAACATTCCCCCCCTCAAACTATTAACTTGCAGTACATTATAGTTCCTGTAGTTTACATCACAGTAGATCAGATTTACTGAGTCATTCCCTAGATAATTTACTTTGAGTATGTTTGTAATCTTTAAAAATGAGAAATCCAGATGTTCATTAATTCCTTTACAGCCATTAAGAGTACAATGTAAATATTGATATTACACACATTTTAATGGAATAGCAATGGACTGTAGTTACCAGCAAGACAGGGGTTAATAATAATTTGCCTTTTACATATGTGATCTGTAAATTTCATCCATTAACTTGTCATGCATTGATCTTTATAAGGTAGTGACTACATCGTTCACAACATGCTGCAAGCTTTCTCTGTAATTGTCTCATCTTAATATTTCCTTTTATTTTGCAATGTGTTTGATCATTTTCATCAAACTGATTTCCAAGAAAGATAAGTAAAAGAAAAAGCATAAGTAAGTAGAATGAACAGACTTTTTAATAAAATATCCTTAGCACAAATTTTCATTGATGCCCCTTCTGGTTGTGGCCTCAACAGTTCCTTAATTGATTGAAAAAAACCTCTGATTTCTAGCTAACCATTAAATATGTAAATAGGATGCCTCCACCCAACCTCGACTTTGCAGCTATGTGGATGCAAAGAGTTCTTGGGTAAATCTCTCCTAAAGATTGACAAAATCAGAGAGTCTTGCAGAGAAACTGAGAACCACAGAGGTGGGGCGGGGGACCAAACATGGCGTTCTCAAGATGCCCTTATGGATTTTGAGCATGTAGCTCAAATTGAAGTTCTGAGAACTATCTGGATCACTACCTGTGGACTGTGTCAGACCTGTGCCCCTAATGGCAAATCAAGTCAAGTCTGGAACAACTTGGCCCTGTTCCAATTGATATCATCAATACCTCGTTCAAAGATGGCTCCCTACCAGCCATGCAGATGGATGTAGTAGTTCAGACATATCGGATACAGAGGACTTTGCAAATTACTACCCACTTTCCAGCCTACTCTTCTAGGACAAAGTCATGGAGAAGGCAGTAGTGATTAAACTCCAACAGTACCTAGCTTCCTCCAGAGATCTAGACCATGCAGAATCCAGATTCATATTGGGGTTGTGGCCCAAAGATGGTAATCCCAGCCTTGAACAATGAGCTAATACTGGCAGGAATGTGGCGTGACATCTCTTAGTGAATAGTCCTTGATCCCTCGTTAGTTTTTAACATCAGTAGTGATGAAGTGCTGCCGGTTATAGTTATGAAGAATCCTGGTTCTGTTTAATTCTATAAAAAAGGACTACACCAGCCAAATAGCCCTGGAATTTGGCCTCTACCTACCCCTGGAACATCCCCATTACCAAAGATCCTTGTGTAGAAGGCACAGTGCTGCAGCAGAGTACCTTTTGCACTGGAGTAGTCTCTGGGACTACGTGGCCCCTTTATAGTGGCAAAAAGGGACCAATGGGATTATTAATCAGGCTCCTGTTCCTACAAGACCTTAACCTGTTGTATCTGACCTATCTCAGAGGCTACCTCTCCAGTCATGTCTCTCCAAGACAGCTATGCTTCATGAGGATTGTTATGTTGAGTTCCCTTTTATAGGCAGACACCAGGCTGCTCTATTGGATGCAACATTTGGTTCACGCTTGCTTTCAAGTCTATTGGGTCAGAGCAGCATCTAGACACTATCTTTGTTGGGCCTCTCGGGCCCACAACACTCAAAGGAACACCTAGGACTCAAAGAAATCTCTAAACCATACATACTTTAGTCCTGGAAAAAAGTCACAGGAGAAGTATGGATCGATGGAAAAATAACAAATACCTGCACCTGCATGCAAGACCCTTCCTTTGAGCGTTAGTCAGAGTCTGGCAGGAAGTTCAGGACTCCTCCTGTCCAGTTTTGTGGCAGTGGTAACCTCCTTGTTAGAGTTTGTCTTTTTAAAATCAGTTTTAACATCTTGTTTCTTTCTTTCCTTCCATTGGGATTTTTCCATTCTGCCAACACCAGCCCCATCCTCCTCGTAGGTGGTTGGCATATAGGATCCTTACAGCAGATAAGAGTTATTAGTAAGTCAAATCGTCTTTAGCCTATAGCCTCCATATCTTGCTAGGACAAAGGTATTCAATTGTTGATGGTCCTTGAAGTCTCTGTTGTTCAGAATTGGATATCTAGGCCCTAGGCCTCCTAACACAAGAGTCCTGATTCAATTCATCATGTTACTAACAATATACAATGAAAGACATCATGAATGTTATAATCGTATAGAGAGTTCATAAAGTACAAATAAAGGGAATGAAATCTCTGTGTAGGTCAGGACATTGCTACTCATTATCCATTCATAGAAGCTTCTTGTCCTTGTGGGCATTCTTTATCCCACCTTGGAGGACAAGCTATATATTAATATTGCTTACATCGCTATAACCAGTACATAGTGCACTGGTACCTTTTTTTTCTTTTTGTAATGGCCTCATTCCCATAAAACTGCTGAAAGGATCCCCAGAAATAATTTCCTAGACTCTGAGCCAGTCCTCCTAATTTTAGGGAAACAGTCAAAATCCTTTTCTCATTAACACTGCAGAGAGACTATTCTAAGAACTAATAATGGGTGTTGTAATTTCTTTCTCACTGAAGTCCAATTTGATTTCTTTTGCTCCTAAATGATAAAATAAGCTGAGAACAGCAACAGATATAATTGGGTCACTAATTAAATGTCAGACATAGACTGTCTGGTGAAATTGGAGGTTAACCAGTTGTGAGAACATTTGTGAAAGTATAGCTGCTATGGTTAGAGATGTGCCAAATATCTAGGCTGCTTTTATTAAACATGTTCTTCTTTGCCTATAAAATACTCTAATATCCTTATTGACATCATTATTTGGTTTGGGGTAGTGCCAAACACAGAGGAAGACACAGTCCCTATCCTGTGGAGCATACGGTGTAAAATCAGCATATTTAAAAACTTAATAAAGCTAACGCAGGAGAAGTGGAACCTTATTTTTTCTGAATTAAAGCTAAACTCTTCATTTGTTTACATCAAAAGCTAAATTCTTTGTTTAAAGGGCCTTGATTAGCGTTTCTACATATATAGTAATACAAAACATTCATAATCAAAATGAGAAATGTACAGTAGTATAAGAAAAATAATCTGTAAGGATGTTCTATTATGACTAATGACATAGTTCGTAATTTTATGCAGAGTTAAAAAAATAAAAATATTCAACATACAGGCTATGATATAAATATAGAGAGAATAATCCTATCTCTTATAGTCATTCATCTGAATTATAAAACATCCTCATCACGTGAGTACTTATAAAAATGATTATTATTATGAAGAACCCATGAATTATATTACTGGAATTAAAATTGTATTAAATTTCTTAAAAATAAAAATACAATATATGCTGTAATATTCAAATGCCAACAATTTATCCCATCCAAACTCATTCCTTATGCCCTCCGTTATCAGCCAATCAGCAGGTAAGCTTAAAATGCACCAAAATATTACAAATCTCTCTCTTTGGTATTTATATGTCCTGCATTACCATAAGAAATGAGTTCTCAATATTTTTGTGAGGTAGAAAGCTACTATTTTCCCCATTTTATAGACTGGAGAATAACACTCACAGATATGAAGTCACTTGCCCAAGTCACACGGGAAGTTTGTCGTGGAGCAGGGGATTGAATGTATGTCTCTGGAGTTCCAGTATACCAATCTAAGCACTGGATAATCCTTCCTCTCTAAAGACAGAAGAATATCCAAGAATGAATTTAGGCATTAGCAAAGGAGAACTTTTTTCTTTTTTGTTCTATGGTATACCCGTACATTTTATTCATATAGTCCAAAGCTTTTCTGAACATCAGTATAGAACTGGTCCCATGCCAGTATAACATGCAACAAATCTATATCTTCCTCTGATTGTTTGCAAACTTTTTTTTGGAGAACATTTGAAAATCTCACATTCTGTCCGAAGAGGAAATACAAGCCTTTCTTTTTTTTCTTTTCACAAAGGAAGCTGCTCAAAGCTTTTATTTTTCTATACCACAAACAGAAATATGAATATCTATATCTCGGTGATATTGACTAAAATAGATGTTTAGTTCAGATTTAGGTTGTAAACATATAAAATACACTTCACAGTTTCTTAAAGAACAAATACCATAGGCTTTGAGTGTGAATGGCAAATAATATTTTTTATAATAGTTTTAACAAACTCTGAGCCATACCTGTTAATAGTTTTAACAAACTCTGAGGCTGAAGAAGAATTTATGAAGTTTCCTAATGGTAAAAGTATATTGCAATATCATATTAGAGTTTTATCTTTCCAGAACATAGTAAAAACCTTCTGACTGTAATACCTTTGTGTATGCTTCATTACTAGCATTATAACGAGCAACAAATTCTTGAAGTCCTCCATTAGACTGTATTGTATTATCTTAGTAGTTTAATCATATTAATTGGGTGAGACTCATCAAGTAATGCCTGAAAACATCCTGAGAAAGCATTCCTGTAGCCTCAGAGTAAGGTTATCATTTACAGAAACCTCTTTCGGCCTTTATGATGTTAGATATGTGTCTTGTGAGATGGTTTGACCAGATACTGTCGGTACAAAATGGAGATCAGCCGGTCTGCTTTGCATGGGACGCTGACTTGCTTCGATCAGTATCCCAGGAGCTTATAGCCAAACCTATATTTCTACTTTAGGAACAAGGAAAAACAAACACAAAAAACAGCTCTCCTCAGAAATTCCCCACATTTTCATAGCTACGTCTTCAGGGGCTTCCATTCTGTCCTCCCTCTCCTATAAAGAACTCCTTTTAGTGATTGAGAATAAAAGCTTTATTGTTTTACATCAAACCAGTTTCTTAAGGCCTTGTCATTCCATACAAGAAGAAATTCTGAATTTCTACTTGCAAAGGGTTCAACTTCGTTTGTCAGTTAGAAGGCAGTGTGATTTTTCTCACTTAATCCCAGCCTCTGGAATCAGCAAGGGGTACAGGCCCCCAAACCAGCACATCATGTGCTAACTAGAGAGACCTGTGTTTCAGCACCAGCTCCTTGCTCTCCACCTACGTTCTTAACAGCTTGTTTCAAATAGGCACCTACCACATTTTTGGGCATCATCTTAACTTTAAGTGCTTTGTTGGAATAATGGGCTGTACCATGTGTCCTTTCAAATCTGTGGATCTCAACTCTTGCAAAGTTCCCACTGACGGAGAAAGTTTCCATGGGAGAATGGTCCAGTTCTGACCTTCTATCTGCAGAAACAGAAGTGATGATTGGGTCCTTAATACAAGTTATGCAAATATCAGAGAGCTCAGACACACGATATATACTCAACTGTGCAATTGACAACCAACGAGATGGATTAAAACTGCTTTTTCTTGCCCAATTGGATCAAAATTAGATCTTTCTTAGTTCTCTATAAACTCTATCCAGTGACAGTAATTTTTTCACCATGACTTTGTTGCCTGTCTTTGTCTTATATTTATTAGCCCTCTTTGTTCCAGATAGGCTGGCAAGCCCTAATCTGAATGATTAAAACATTATGTAAAACTGTGAGTTCTATTTTTAATCTCAAAAGAAATGTAAATGCAGCTAAATGAGGACATCCTGCACTGGAGACTGGTAAGATAACAGGAGTAATCTTGGTTAATTTCTCATAACGGTCTGAATTAGTATCTGAAACTCATCAACACAAAATATAGAAAAACATTTAATTAATCTTTAAAATTATGGGCACACAGTAATCCCAAATTAAGTTTGCATCCCAGGTTCCATTATAAAGCCAACTTTAGTCAGCCTGTAACTTTGGATAATAAAATTGGTTTGCCTATTAGAGTTTTTCTGTAAAGTTTGTCACACAGTTTTGGAGTTATATTAAATGCCATTAAGTGCCAGCTGCTGCCATTTGTATTCACATTGAGTAGTACATTGCTTCACAAGTAGTCTCACTGACGTCTACTAGAGATGTAAGGTTCTACTCAATGTGAATTAAGCTGGCAGAATCTAGTGCTAGAAAATTACTACATTTAAACATTTGAATTTATGCCTAAAGATGTCTTGTTTCTACCTTCAAGTTTTCCATATTGGTAAATCTCTCTGAAAACTCAAGCATAGACTGTACTTAAAGAAAATACCTTGAAATTAAACAAAGCTGTTATCTGTTATATCTTATTGAAATGGTTATAAAATGTTAGTGAATAGTTTTCCCTACAGTGGCTGGTTGCAGCTTGGAGAGAACACACCTCAGTCGCCCTCCTGACAGACATTTTCCCTTAGCTCAAGTGGCAAAGGCTTGTATTTCTGGAGCTGTAGAACAAGGTTTCTGGTGTGAGGGGATGTCTACACTGCAATCAGAGATATGAGTGCAGCCCATGTAGACATACTGTGAGCTTGCATGGATTGAAATAGCTTAAATAACAATCCCAGTGAAGCTCTGGTAGCATGGGCTAGCCACTAACGTATGTATGCAGGTGGGCTTGTACAGCACATGCTGTTGTGGTGTCACTGCTATTGTTATTAAATCAAAACTATCTTGAGCGTGTCTATTCATGAATCAGTAACACCTCGAATTGCACTGTGGCCATACCTTGAACTTTATAATTTTGAGTAGTTTAACTAGAAATGGTGTTTGTTTTTCAGTTTGTAACAATGGATTAGTTGCATAAGGGCATCCAACTATGTTTTCTGTAAAGAAAATTGCTCAAACTGTTTTTTTTTAGTTACGGGTCATTAAAAACTATTCTGAAGAGGCAGCTACTGAAAAGTAACTTCAGTGTGCAGCAAAGGTTCCATTATAAATCCTAATATATTTGGATGAAAGTAGTGTTTGTGATTAATTTTTCTGTAAGTTTGGAGGCAATCAAACTATTTTTCACTTATGGATGTTTTAAAAACGACAGGTGAGATTTTCAAAAGTTTTGGCTGAACTGCTCCCATTGAAGACAATGGTAAAACTCCTGTTGATGTAAATAGAAACAGAGTTAAGTCACTAAGGAGAAAATCCCTCTTGAAAATCCCTCACAAAACCTGTTTTGAAATATGAATGAGTAAAAACTAATGCAGCACTCTGAGATTTCAGCTTGCAGACTGTCTTGTATGAAGTTGGATATGTGGTTTGTATCTGGAAGGTGTGGCCTCCTAATCATAGTGTGTGTAGGGGGAATGAGGGGTAAATAGGTAAGGTGTGATGTACTTTCAGACCAGATAGGAAGGATGGGTGGGGAAGATTAGTGAAAGAGTGAATGTGATGAAAAGTATTGTTTCTGTTTGTGGAGAATGGTATGTTCGTGTCTCCCTACCAAAGTGGGTAATTGAGATTGGCAGGGTGGGGTGGAAAATTGAATCTCTGATCTGTGTATGGAATGTACAGAGCAAGATGTTGGTGTCTTTGGCTAATAACGGGTGCGTGAACTGTAGGATAATCTGTTTATTTTTTTGAGCCATAGAGTCATGAGTCATGTAGGAGCCTGTAGCCTACGTTCAAAATGTATATGTTGTTGGCTTGGTTGTGTTCTAAAGGTTGGGTGGAGTTTGGGGGACAGAGTTAACTTGTTTTAAGAATATGCAATAATTAAAAATTAATAAAATAAAAGCACACATTTATTGAAGTTCTTATATGAGTGGTGTGCATATTCAATTATTTATCTATCATACTTTAACTGCTTATCACTATGCTTTTAAATGTTTCAGGTTTTTTATTTACATTTTGTGTATGTATGTAGTACCTTAACTGCAGTTTTTTCTTTCTAAGACTACCCTCAGTTTTAGTGCTTATACATGGAAACAAGTTTCTATATCTCAACCAGTGTAAAACAGGTCAGTGCCTTAGGGGTATTAAAAGATGAGATGCTAGAAAGAAGGAAAAGAAAAAAACCTATTGATATTGAGCTCAATGTCCCTTCAATAGAGAAATACCAGACTGAGAAAGGCATTTTGATGACTGAATTCAGAAGTGAACATACAGCAAACTTACCTCATGATTAGTGAAGTCCAGCTGTTGTTGCTGCGGCACTGGGGACAAATATTAGAAGGGGTAAATACTGTGATATGGAAAGGTGATTTCAGCCTTGAGAAAGCATGACAAATGACAACCAGAGCAAAGTATATCAAATATTTAACTTTGTTTATTGTAATATCTAACAGATGCCAGGAGAAAAAGATAACTATTTCTGACTCCCAAAGAGGTGGTCATCTTACACCAGATGTACCTATTTTCTTTTCTATTTTTATAGAATACAGGATGTGTTGTGAATTGATTTAAAGCTTACTTAAATCTGCATAAAGCAGGCTGTATGTAATAGTGTTACAACTTTACTGAAAATGCAGGTACCATTCATTTACCTAAACCCATTCTGTTACGTTAATGATGTAATCTCATTCTGGGAGAATAAGCCATTAACAGCAAAGTGAATATATGAAGGAATAACATATCTTAAATGGGCACATCCTGTAGCCTATTTGTCTTTACCAGCATAATCTATAGAGGCTGGAATATAAAAGAATATGGTTTTGTCTGCTGTATACCTTTTAGTTTTGTTTATACTATAAAAAATGCCAAACTAAAGTTTAGCTTATATAAAAGTTTAGGTACAGGAATGAAAATCAGTTTTGTAGGAAAATAGAAGCTTTGGTATTCTATACTGTATTTTGTACAAGACGTTTCCATAGCAGACAGCAAAAATGTAGACTTTCAGGGGAGATTTGATACTGAATGATAGTCTATTACCAAGGATGTATTTTGACACCTGCCTATCTTTTGAACTTGAATAAAATATCTATTCCATGTGAATTTTTTAAACCTTATTTTACAGGTGCATTCTGCCCTGTATAACTATTGATCTAGCTTTAAAATGGCTGTGGGTTAAGAACAGAGAGTATTAATCATCACATTCAAAACGTGAATAGAGATAAGATTGTTAAAAACAGTGAAACTTACTATATCTCTTTTTACATCAAAGTCAAACCTGCTTGAGCTGTCAAACATTTAAGTTGATATAAGAAGGACTCTGCAGGTGGGTCCACAGGTTTTAGATACCACCCATGAATTACATGTCATGCAAGGTCAACTGTATTTGTGGAAATCTATAGACTCTCAGTGCCTCAAAAGACATTTCTCTGAGAAACTGTTTATTGGCTGTACAATGTGGTATGCAGTCTTATACCTTTGATCGCACAGAGCAAATGGTTAACATAGAGAGGGCATTGCAAGATTGTAAAATGTATTTTCTTGCTGAGTAATCATACCTTCGGTGGTTAACCAGTTGCCCTATACTCCTGATATATCAGCCTCGCAGCAGGGTAAATAATAGAATCCTCACAGGTGCACTCACTGATTTTAGTTTTAGAAATCTGCAGGCCAATTATTCACCTACATCAAGCACTGGTTGCAGTTTTCTGTCATCATGCTTCCTTACCATTTGTGGCAGGTACAAATGAGAGGTCTACAGCAGCCCTTAGTCTGAATCCCTTTCTCAAACATTTGGGTTTCCTTTAATTTATTTCAACTAATATTAGGATAATTAAAGGTGACGATAAAAAATAGCTGTCCTTTCATGCCTTTCAACAAATGGTAAGTTCTGACCAGTGATCATTTGATTTACCTTATCTGCAAATACTGTATTAATTCAGGTGCTGCTGACTAAACACTCATGAGTGGTGTCTCCAGAGACTTGGTACTAATGTGAAGAGCTAATAATAGACAAACATCAAATGATTCAGAGACAAGGTTTGGAAATTCTATCTTGCACGTACCAATTGCTTTAATATGTTTTAGTATAAAAATTCAGAAAGGCATGTTTCAGCCCGAAATTACTGTATTCTCCATCTCTCAAGCATCCAAAGGTTCGGTTGCTTACCTGGAGTTTATCCAAATCTTCCAAGTCTGCAAAAATGTGCTGGAAATTTATTGCTTTCTTGTGAGAGCCCAATATCCTTTTGCTTCCAGTCCCATATGGAAATACCACAAGAAGAGTCTAATGGCTCCAGTCGCAGCCAAAACACATAACTGCAAAGACCAGCAAAAACTGGAGAGAAAAGTTGAATATTTCAAAGCCCTGGGGGAGGGAAGCAGCAGCAAAAGTTTTGTGGGAGAGTGGGTTTCTTATTGCATTTTATCAAAACCAGCTCCCCCATGCTTAATGATCAGCCAGAGTATAAAAACTTTCTCAAATGTGTTATTTTAAGGTCTCAGCAGGAGAGTCTCTGGAGTCATTATACCCTATTTTAATGCCCTCACTGAAGAACGAAACGTCAGAGATTCAGCATAAATGTTCATCTGATATGCTTGCCTTTTGTTGGGAGTCAGAAACTCTCCTTCACTAGGAAAGGCCACAGCATCAGATGAAGTAACCTGGTAGAGAGTCTGCAGAGTCCACGACTTTTTCTTCCACTGTTGGTTGGAAAATCTCATCCCAAAAACTGAAGTAGGCTTTAGCTCATCAACATAGCTTTCCAGAGACGTTGAAAATTCTTAGTGGAAATTGGATAAAATATTAGAGACAACAGGAAGCAAGTGAATCTGGGAGTTCTGAGTTGAGTTGTAAGCAGTTAAAATTTCGCTTGGTCTGGTAAATTTGTCAAATCATAGATTTGAAATAATTGAAAATATGGCATTGATAAACTAATCAAACTCCTGGACAGGTCATCCATAGTGACTGAACCCCTTATCTTGGAATCCAAAAGCATGTGTCTACTGCCTGAGCGAAAGAACCAGTTCCATTAGTTCAAAGGCAAGTAGCAGACACCTCTGTATGTGGACTAGAGGTGGACAGATGGCTGCACCACATTTAGTGTAGCTTACAATAAGTAACATTGTATTGCAATAGCATAGCAGTATCACATCGCTAGTAATTATTTTTCTCTTGGAAATTAAGCTTTGCCATTCTTCATTTGTGATAATGGGGAAAGCCACTTTCGCATACCTGGTGTACCTGTTGATCTGGTGTTTTTTATAAGATCGGTTATCAGTCTTGGGCCTTATTTCAGAATTTCCATTGAATGGAGTTGTGGGTGCTCAGCACTTCTGAAAATTAGGCCCCTCCCCTTTGAAAAATGAACAGAATATCATGGAGGGTCATGTGACATAAAACTTTCAAGAGGGGGGTATACTTGCAAAACTGGATTTAGCATTCAGATAACTAAATGATTTCCAAGCCATTTTTAATAGTTGTATTGGTGGTTCTTTCTGCAAAGCAGGGGGCTAGCTGTAAAGATGCTCATTTGGTGCACTGAATATTTATTAGCTGATCTGGCTGTAAGCACAGAAGAGGGCACACCTTGAATGAATGCTTCTCACTGCAAAGCCCCCTCAATTTAAAAGGCAGAATGTACAAGGAAGCAAAACTAGTTCCAGGGCTCACTTTGTCCGACCAAAATAAATATGCCCCCCCCCCAACAAAATCAACAGGTTGATGGTTTCTGTTAGAAATTAAATTTCCCAAAATACATTATTTTAAAAACCAAAATGCACAAAATATTTAAGGGCTTTTTCTCAGAGTTCTTTTTTAGGCTGATACAACAAAGGTCTGAGCTGATCTTAACAGCTTATGTCCTGATAGTTTTTCCATTCAGGCTTCCACACTTTCCATTTGTGCAGACTCTGGGCCTATAAACTTATTGGATTTTTCTCAGGAAGGAGTAAAGTGCAGTTAATCTGACCTACACACTTGGAATCCCTGAATTAGGTTAATAATCTGACCTGGTTTCAGTAATGGCTCAAAATATTAAATATACTCAAATAATTTGAATAATATGTCTCTTGACAGATAGTCAGAGTGCATGCATGTTATTTTACATTGTAAATAGAAAGCTAAAGCAGGAAGCATTTCCAGACCAGGCTTTTTCCTTCTTACTGGCACTCTAACGGCACAAACAATTTAGAAGAGACTTAAAGCCGCTGCCTAATATTGTTCAGCACTTTTCTTGACCTATGAGATAAGTAAGTTACCTTGCCCAGAAGGCTGAGATTGATAAAGCATTACTGTGGTGGGAGAAATGTACTGATGTAAATGATCATCTTCCATCAGAAAGAAAAGATTGAATGTCCTAAATGAGAGCAGATTGCTGAGCCAGCTAAAGTGTGTCTGAAACTGATTTTGACGTAGTCTATTGCCTAAACAATCTTACTACCAAGGGTTTCACAAGAGATGGGATACAGTGAACTCTGGTTTATAAATCATTTCAAGCCACGCCCATTCTTTCTGTGGTTCTAAATTAAGCACTTTTGTCTACTTTCATGGAGAATGAAATTGGTGTTATAGCCCCTTCCTTGAGATATGGCTCAACAAGCCACCTCCTTGGTGCCTGCTACTCTTCTCACATAGGTTGGATCAGGTTCTGTTTTGTGGTGATTGGTACCTCTACCCCAGTTGCTTCCTCACTGTTTCCCAAGAATTGCTATGCCTTGGGAAAATGAGTAATGCTACCACGGCTTGCAAGGAGTATAAAACCCAGTAGACCAAAAACAATAAAGTACATCCTCTGGGTGGGGCAGAGTCTTCTCCTGGCTCCCTGATCTGGAATCCTGTGGAGGTCTTGGCTGGCTGTTGGCAGCTAGCACTGGGTCAGATCTCTGCTCCTCGTGCCGCTGGTCTCTGCAGGGCTAGAACCTCCTGACCCATGCATTAGATTGATCGCACGGAGGTTCATAGATTCCTTCTGTGTGGAGGAGAAGTTAATCGAAGACTCCTGTTCTGCTTCCTTCTCTCAGTTCCTTCTCAAAGATCAAAACTGAAACTAAACTAGTCTCTTTGTCTGAGTCAGGTGGTCCTATCCAACTTCTCGTCCATATACCTCTTGCTAGAGGCCAAAAGGGAGGCTTGATCAGGAGGTTCTAGTTCAGGATGTCCCCCTAATTCCAAGGATGCTGGGAAATGATGCTAGTGGGTAGTTCTTATTGTTGTAGTCCATAGAGTAAGATCCCAGAGGATCCCAGCTCATTCCAGGTGTGGCAAAGAACAAGTGGGGGTTACAGTATGATTCTGCTTTGTTCTTGCCATGGAAAAATATCAGTCATCCCAAAGTATTGGCACAAGAGCAGATGAGGGTGGAATCTGGTGTGCAAGATAAGCTCTTTGAAAACAGGCGTAACATGAATATTTGTGTGCGAGAAGTCAAAGAGGACTAGAAAAGAAAAGAGGCTACAGAGAAGAAACAAATCTATCGCTGGTGTTTTGGCAGTCCGGTTATTGTATACCTTCACAAATTGGTGGCTGGAGGTTGCAAATGAAGGGCCAAGTCTTGCTATCCTTACACCTGCTGGGGCAGTATATTAATCCAGGAATAAGCCCCATTGAGTACCAAGGGGGACTGTTCACACTAAAATATTACTGTATGTGACTGTGTATAGCAGCATCTGGCCCGAAAAGCATAAGAGGTGTTGCTAAGGTTTCCAGACTAAGAGGCATCCCTGAGAGATGTGAAAAGTTGAGGAAATTAAAAACTGAGTGCCAGTCTTCCCAGGGGAAATCAGGAAGGATTCCAGGTGATTTTTAGACCATTTTTCCCCCTCTCTCTCTCTCTCATGTGCACATGCACACATGCGTGCACACGCCTGCATAGATGCTATATATCATCAATACATCTGATCTTACCACTAGGACACAGCTGGTATTGCTGAAATTGCTGAGCTAAACATATTTGCTCCCTTTTTCTCCCATCGCACACCTTTGTCAGTGCCTTTTTGTTGTTGTTAATTTGTAATCCTGGGCCTCAGCTAAATCAATCAATTGCAGCAATCTCATGCTGGTGCCACGGGATGCAAAATGCTCAAGTAAATGAAACCACAACAGTATGAAGAGGAATTTGGCTGGTGTTGTGAATACACATTGAATAGCAGTGCCATCTGCATTTTCTATTGCTGTCACTCAATTAGTTGATTGATCTGTAACATTTTTTAATCTTTTTGTGGGCAAAGCAAATTAAGGAAATGTTTTTAAACAATGTATTCAGTGTATTTAAAAAACAAATTACATTTTTGTGCATTTGATTTGGAAAAATATATTACAACAGGCCAGATGTATTTAAAATTTCCTTAGAAAAATAATAATGTTTCCAACATGGAAATGTTGGCAGAATTGTTATGTGGCAGTCCTGATTCAAATATCATAGTATGTGTTGGAAGGATTAATTCAAAGGTCTTTTAATTTGTTGTTGTGGTGAAATGTTTAAAAAAAAAAAATCAGATTTTCACCTCCGAAGAATCATATTTAGGAAAGACCCTTTTTCTGGTGATCTTCAACTAATTCTAGCTGGCTGAATTGTTGCCCACCTAGCATAGCAGCACGGGGATCTCCTTATACCTTTGCACCATTATCGATTGCAGCACAGGAGTGGAGGTAGGCTCTGCAGAGCTGCTATTTCCCTGACTTTCACCCCATCCCCCATCCATGCAGGTGGTGGCTGAATAGACCCAGGAATAAGATGAGACTCGACTCCACTCTCCCTTCCCCCTTCCCAGCATGCCAGGCAATGGTAGCTACTCCATAGCATCAAGGAGAATAGATTGGGTTCAGTTTACTCCCTCCCTGGAGCAGCCAGGGAACCGGGAGGGAGATTGTGACTTCCTGATCTAGCCCATTATGATTAGTTATTTGTTCAAATTAGAGGATGATATAATTGGGTGCAATTGGCCGTCTCAAGAGAGAGCATAACAAGATCCTGTGTTTGGAAGAAGTAGTTTGATAAATTCAGCCTTGAAATTAGGTGCAGTTTCTTAGCTGTGAGTATAATTCGACCCTGGAACAGTTTACCATGGGAGATGGTAGATTTACCATCATACAGTGAGCAGATATCTTTTTTTTTTTTTAAATAATGCTTGAATCCAGCTTCTGGGAGAAATTCTGTGGTCAGTCTGTGCAGAGGATTAACCTGGATGGTTATAATACTCCATTCTGGCTTGGAATATGTGAATCTAGAAGTTCCCGTGTTCATCCCATTTCTTCATGGGCCCTTGGGAGAAGAGGATTGTCTTCATTTCCCTCATCATGTGCTGTAGTAAGATAATGACTATAATCAAATCTCTTGCTTCAGGCTTCCAGCCAGTAGTTGTTGGCACGGGGGTCAGGAAGGAATTCTCCCCTCCCCACAATGAACAACTGGCTAGATGAGTACTGTTTTATTTGGGTTTTTTGATTTGGGGTTCTTCTGAAGCATCATAGATTGGTCACAACTGGAGATGGGATACTGGACGGAGTGGTTCAGTGCTCTGTCCTGGCCTAGGTAATCCTCTTTCTTGATGCCTGGTTGATGTCTTGCTCAGGGTCATATGGACTGCCAGATTTGGGGTCAGGAAGGGATTTTTCCACAGGTCCCATTGGCAGGGATTTTTGTAGGGTGAGGCAGGGTTTGTGCCTTATTCTGCAGGATCACCCACTAGCATCATCTGGGCATAACTCACCTAATCAACACCTAATGTGTTTTGCCTGTAGCATGCAACAGTTTAGTCTCCTGGGACTGAAATGCTCTAATCTAACTACAGTTTTGGGTTAATGTAGGGATATCAGGGTAATTTAATGGCCTGCGACATGCGGGTCAGACTGGATGATCTAATGGTCCCTTCAGGCCTTGAATTCTATGAAACTGTGAAAGTTCACATCTGGAATAGTAGACATTTTACACACCAGGGCAGTTTACATTGCAGGCAGTCCCCGGCGGGTTCACGTGAACTCAGATCTGCCTAGCAGGAGCGGGGCTAGAATTGTAGTGCATTGGCAGGACTGTGGGCAGGGGCGTGCACTGGGGTTTAAATTTGATCCCTTATGGAGGGGCATGTTTTGTCCCCTCCCTCCTCCTTCCCTTGCCCTGGGAGGAGCTTGCTCTTTCCCTCCCGCCAAGGAGCTCACACTTCTTCTTTCACCCCCCCACCGGAAGAGTTCAACTCTCCCACCCCCCACGGTTCCCAGGCCCAAGGGCTTATGTGCCACTGATGCTTATTCGGGAAGCCTGTGCCCTGCTTGCCCCCACTTGTGCATGCTCCTGACTGTGGGGAGGAAGAAGCTGATTCAACATATTCATGCATTGTGCTGGACTACTGCTGGTTCCATCAGTCACTTATTTGCATGAAAAATGTACCTCTCTCCCAAGCTGCTCAAAGAGACTATTATGCTTTACAAGCATGGGACCTGGTAGTGTACATTGCAATCTGCAATTGTGTTTTTCACATAATTAACCATCTTAGTGCGGGTCCAAACGTCGCTGAATCATTTGCATGTGTCGTGATCATGATTTGAAAACACTTTCTGAGGCTTTTGTTTCTATCTTCCCACAAATTGCTACTGAGAAATTTAATTTTGAACTAAGTATTTAAAAATGAGAAACAGTGTGAGACAACATAGAACTGTATCAATTATGCACAGTAAATGTAGACCCTGGCTCTGCAAGTTTTACTCTTCTAAGAACTTCCTTAAATTCAGTGGGACTAGGGTGAATGAAGGGTACTCACCTTAGTGACAGTTTCAAGAGTGAGCCCATAGTTGTGAAAAACCTCATCTGGATCTCATCCACTGATAATTTATCCATAGTCAAATTATGTCCAATACACAATCTGCAATTTTTTTCCCTACATGCCAGCCATCTCTCATGTGTTCATTATACCATGTACACTGGACAAAAATTAGAGGGGATAACACAGGCTGTTTATCATTTTAATGTGGAGTACATAGGCATGGGGAAGGAAATTGTTCATATTTCAATAAAATAAACATAACTACATTAGTTTTCCTTTTGGTTGGAGTGGCCATTGTCTGCATGAAATGGGAACAAGGAGTTAAAATGGTTTGCAGGCAATGCAGGTGGCAGACAGTATTATGTTATTGAGCAATAGGGCAATGATTGGTATGCAACTGTATGGACAAAATGTTTTCAAAATGCAGTGGTGATGCACATTTTTGGGTGAGCCTGTTTCAAACTATATTATTAGAGCTGGTTGGAAAACAAGGCTTTTTCCATGGGAAATTTGGACTTTTCAGTGAAAATTTGGAAACTGAAAATTTTGATTCCGAAATGCCACTAGTGTCTCAGTGAGTTGTACTTTGGATGCCCCCATTTTGCTCTACTGGCTGGGCCCCATACCTGGACTATGTCTCCCATATCGCATCATGATCTCTCCTGTTTGAGATGCTACAGTGCAACATGAGTGATGTGACCATATTGAGGAACCTGACAATAGAAGAGAATGGGGGCATGAATCACCCAAACGGCAATGCTCATGAGACACTGAGATGGTATTTTTTAAATGAAATTTTCAGGGTTTGGCCAAATATTTTCAGTTTCTGGCTGGAAATGTTCATTTTTCTGGTGTTTGACTTTTTGACCAAAATCAGAAAATTTCTGCAAAAAATAAACACTTTTTGCAAACAAATTAGTTTCACAGCCCAATTTTCCATTGAGAAACAATTTAAATGGAAGACATTTACAACAGTGCTACCCATTATGTAATTATATGTCCAATAGCATCCAACTGTAAGTTAGTTCCAGTTGTACTGTTTACTTAATTTGCTGTATGGAAATATTTCCATTCAATTTCATGAGCAGCAGCACATGTGGTTAGACTTTATGGTGTGCTTAGAATGCATTAATTGCCCTTTGGCTTTGTGGGTTTGCATTACTGTGGGCAGTATCAGTTGGAACGTAGACTATTTGTGAAAAATATTGCCCATTTGCAGTGAAGTAGCAAGAAGATAAAATAAGTGTTTTATGTCATCCTGACAGCTTTTAAATGAGCTAATTTCTACAATTTAGGCCAGGAGGGAAAGCAACGAAGTATAACTGAAAAAGTTTTGTATTACAAAACCTGCATATGTTTATAATAGGAAAGATTACATTTATTGAACAAAAAGGCTGCCGTCCTCGAGGGGCTCCAGTCTCAGTACTATGTGAAGCCTCACAAAGCAGTTATAATTGCTATATTGTATGTACCAAATAATAGTCCTGGAGTCCAGAGGCTCCACACCAAAGGATATCTATCAAAAGATGAGAGTGGGTTTGCCATATGGAAAGTATACAATTTCAACAAAGACATCCCATGGGGAGGATTTATTAAAGGGGATACTCTATATCCTAGTGAAGAGGATACAATAGAAGTTGATACATTTAAAGTAGGAACTGAAGAGAATCAGTCAAACAAAAGAGTTTGTTACAGTTACATCACATGAAGGCAGACAACTAAATATTGACAAATTTAATAAGTGCTTGTATACAAATGCTAGAAGTGTAAATGCTAAGGTGGGTGAACTTGAGTGACTGGTATATGAGGATATTGATATAATAGGCATCACAGGAACTTGGTGGAAGGATAATCAATGGGTCATGGTAATATCAGGGTACAAAATATACAGGAATGACTGACTAGGTCGCACTGGTGGGGAAGTGAAAGAATTCACTTTCTATGTGAAAAGAAGCACAGAGTCAAATATAGAAAAAATTTCAAATGAATCAAACAGTACCATAGAATCTCTATGGATAAAAGTTCCGTGCTTCATTTTAATAAGAGTACAGTAATAGGATTACACTACTGATCACCTAACCAGGATGGTGACTATGATTGTGAAATTCTCCGGAAGATTAGAGAGGCTACAAAAACAGAAAATCCAGGAATAAAAGGGGGTTTCAGCTATCCCCATGTTGACTCTCATAGACTCAGAGACTTTTTAAGGTCAGAAGGGACCATTAAGATCACCTAGCCTGACCTTTTGCACAATGCAGGCCACAGTACCTCACCCATCCAACTCCTGTAATAGATCCCTAACCTATAACTGAATTACTGAAGTGCTCAAATCATGGTTTAAAGACTTCAAGGTAGAGAGAGAATCCACCATGACCCATGCCCCATGCTGCAGAGAAAGGCAGAGAGAAAATTTCTAGACACCATTAATGACTACTTCTTGGAGCAGCTAGTGCTGGAACCCACAAAGAGAGAGGCCGTTCTTGATTTAATTCTACATGGTGCACCCGATCCAGTTCAAGAGGTGACTATAGGTGAGCCTCTCAGTAATAAGGACCATAATGTAATTAAATTTCACATTCTTGTAGGGGGGGAAATACCAAAGAAACCCATTATAGTAACATTTTAATTAAAAAAGGGGACCTAAACAAAAAATGAGGAGCTAATTAAACAGAAATTAAAAGGCACGGTAACAAGAGGGAAATGCCTGTAAGCTTCATGGAAACAATTTTAAAACACTGTAATAGAGGCTCAAAATAAATGTATACCCCAAATTAAAAAAAAAAGAAAAAGTAAGAAGACCAAAAAAACGCCACATGGCTAAAGAATGGCTAGGTGAAAAAAGGTAGAAATCAAATCTCCTGAGAAAAACAGGAATGAGCATATACAAGTCAAAAGTAAAAATGTAATTAGGCAGGCCAAAAAAGAATCTGAAGAGCAGCTAACACACAAACTAACAACAATTTTTTTAAAGACCATCAGAAGCAGGGAGTCTACCAAATAATCATTGGGTCATTGGACAATTGAAGTGCTAAAGGAGCACTTGGAGATAAGGCTTTTACAGAAAAGCTAAATGGTCTTTGGTCTTTACTGCAGAGGACGTGAGGGAGATTCCCACATCTGAGCCATTCTTTTTAGGTGATGAATCTGAGGAAATATCTCAGATTGAGGTGGTGGTAGAGGAGGTTTTGGAACAAATTGATAAATTAAAGAGTAATAAGTCACCAGGACCAGATGGAATTCACTCAAGAGTTCTTAAAAAACTCAAATGTAAAATTGAACGTATGTAACCTGATGAATATATCAGCCTCTGTACCAGATGACTAGAGTATAGCTAATGCAATGCCAATTTTTTAAAAAGGCTTCAGAGGCGATCTTAGCAATTACAGGCTGGTAAGTCTAACTTCAGTATCAGGTAAATTGGTTGAAACTGTCTTAAAGAATAGAATTATCAGACACACAGATAAACCAGTGTTGGGGAAGAGTCATGATTTTAATGAAGGGAAATCATGCCTCTCCAATTTACTCCAATTTGAAAGTGTCAACAAGTATGTGGACAAGGGTGATATAGTATACTTGGAATTGCAGAAAGCTTTTGACAAGGTACCACACTGAAGGCTCTAATGCAAAGTAAGCAGTCATGGGATGAAAGGGAAGGTACTCTAATGGATCAATAACTGGTTAAAAGATAAGAAACAAAGGGTAGACTAATGGTCAATTTTCACAACAGAGACGTAATTTATGTGGACCCTCAAGGATCTGTTCTTGGACCTGTTGTTGTTCAACATATTAATTAATGATCTGGAGAAGGGGGTGAACAATGAGGTGGCAAAATCTGCAGATGATACAAATTACTCAAAATAGTTAAATCCAAAGCAGGTTGTGGAGAGTTACAAAGGAACCTCACACAACTGGGTGCATGGGCAACAAAATAGCAGATGAAATTCAATGTTGATAAATGCAAAGTAATGCACACTGGAAAACATAATCCCAACTATACATACAAAATAATTGGTTCCAAGTTAGCTTTTACCATTCAAGAAAGAAATCTTGGAGTCATCGTGCAAAGTTCTCTGAAAATATCTGCTCAATGTGCAATAACTGTCAAAAAAACTAACAATGTTAGGAATGATTAGGAAAGGGATAGATAATAAGACAGAAAATATCATAAAGCTGCAATATGAATCTGTGGTACACCCACACCTTGTATAGACATGTAGTTCTATTCCCCCCATCTCAAAAAAAGATCTATCACAATTGGAAAAGATACAGAGACAGGCCTAAATAATGATTAGGACAATGAAGAGACCACTAAGGAGGGATATGACAGAGGTCTATAAAATCATAAATGGCGTGGAGAAAGAGAATGAGGAAATAATATTTACTCCTTCACATAACACAAGAACCAGGGATCACCCAATGAAATTAATAGGCAGCAGGTTTAAAACAAACCGAAGGAGGTATTTCTCCATACAATGCACAGTCAACCTCTGGAACTCATTGCTAGGGGATGTTGTGAAGGTTAAAAGTGTAATAGGATTAAAAAAAGAATTAGATAAGTTCATGGAGGCTATGTCCACCAATGGCTATTAGGCAAGATGGACAAGGATGCAACCCCATCCTCCGGGTGTCCTTAAATCTCTGACTGTCAGAAGCTGGGAGTGAACAACAAGGAATGGAACTCTTGATAATTGCCCTGTTCTGTTCATTCTCCCTGAAACATCTAGCACTGGCGGAAGACTGGACTAGATGGACCTTTGGTCTGACCCAATGGACCATTCTTAAGTTCTTATTTAAAAAAACAATAGCATAGGAATGATAAAACATGGATTATCCAAAGCAGCTGTGCGTCTCCTCCTTCCGGCCCTTACCAATATCCCATCTAATTGTCAATGAGGAAGCAGATACATTTTAAATCCTTCATCTCCCACCCCACGTGTCCACCAGACAGAAACCCCACCCTCAACTGCTTCAGCCTTCTACCAAAGCCATCATGTTTGAAACCTTTAAAGTTATATACTGTGTATTGATGAAACTGTGAGAAATGTACGTTTAGTGTGATAAGAGAAATGTGCAGAAAAAACTGGTTTTCTCATTATTTTCTTTAAAAAAACCTAATTGTGGGAGTGGCTTAGCATCAGATAACATGGCTCGCATTCTCAGAGAATTCATTTTTGATATTGCTTTCTTAGTATAGTAGAAACAATTAGAAATTGTGTTTCACTTGAAGTTGAGAGATGTTTAGAAAAAGATTGCTAAAGAGTGGTTCTGCAATATGAAAAGCTCAGTGAGAAGTAGTAAGTTTTGACTTGAGTTAAAACCATGATACGTAAAGCTGGCAAACTGACTGACTCGGGACTTACTCTCCCACGCTGCAGCAAAAGGCAGAATAATGCTGTGCTTGTGTTAACGCAGGAAATCACAGGGAAAATATATTGTCTTGGCCAAAAATATAACTAGTTCCCGACAAGACTGATTGCCTTAGAAACTTGGTACCACGAACTGTCGAGATAAATTAGTTTTGAGATCCGACATACCGTAAAATAAATCAGCTCATACAACACCTCTGGTCACCACTATGGTGAAGAGAAACAAATTCTAGAAGACTAACTTGATGAGTCTCAGGATCAAATCTATTACAAATCTTTTCAGCTTATTGGAGAGGAAAGAGGGTAGTAATGCTGCCATTTTCTTTTGAAAAGTAGGTCTCTGAATTGCTGTTCGGAGTGACCATATATATTTTTTAAAAAGCATACAAGCAGCCCAATGGTAAAAATAAAGGAATGTTTGTTGTCTGTCTCCTGAGTATGTTGGATGTTAAAGATAAGGACTGTAGTAGCTGTTACATAAAACAAAGGGATCAGAATCCAACTATTTCCAGGCAAGGAAAGAACTTTTCACTACCAGAGGGCCTCTCTCTCTCTAACAAAACTTTCTTTTACCGCACACAGGACTTGAAGCTGCCCTGCTATTTCCCCCCAGTGTTCGAGTTAAGTGAGATGGAAACGGTTGCCTAGATCTTGCACTGCAAGTGTATCAGTGTTGTGCTGCACTGCCAGGATAGCCATGTAGTGTAGGGAGATTCTCTAGTGATACTGAAAGCTCCTTTCCTACCTGGGTAACAATAGGGGGCGTAGCTGGAATTTCTCTGTCCTTCTGTTTCCCATCAGCTATGAGTCCATTTTGGTCATTTAAAGCTAGCATAATTTAGAGCAGCTTTCCACATGTGCTAATCTATGCTGGGGGACTGGCGCAGTACACAACTGCCCCTTATTTGTGCACTTACCCTCAACTGTGCAGTGCTCCCCTTAGCCGTAGCCAAGATTCGGGGCCTCTAAGTGTAAGGAAATATCTTCACTGGGAATCAATAGCCTAGTGAATCCATTATGTTTGGGTACTTCAGAGAGAAACCAGCCGACAGGAACACAGAGAGATGTAAACACATACAGACTGTTTATTCAACTACTCTAAAACCTGCGAGAACTGGTGGAGCTATCCCATAATAGTCTAACTCTGGTTGCTGTGGCAACCAGCTAGGCTCTGTTGCTATGACAAATTAGGCAGACAGTTAAGTGCAATACTTGGACTTGGTTAAATACTGAGCAAACTAATTCTGTGCTTGGTGTGCATTTCTCCTTCTGAGGGTTCATACTGATGTTAGTTCCTGCTCTGGATTTCCCAGTATATCTTCCCTCTCAGTCTTAGATTATTATTTCTACAGAACAGGGGAAGGTCCAAGGTTCAATGGCAGCAGCGCTCATTCTGAAACCAATCTTAGAGAAGTACTTTTCCATTGCCAAAACCAGAGTTGTTAACAAAGACAGTATTTTCTGAGTGGCAGTCTCACCCAGAGTGACACTGAGGATGGGAAGTAATTGCAATGAGAAGGCAGCAGACCTGTCTTTTTTCATGACCCCTTAGTTCTAGTACAGCGCTGAGCAAATAAATAGTAAGCTAAATAGATAACTGTTTTCTTTGTCTTTTATTTTTGTAACTCTTGAATGGCTTTTCTGTGACTGGGGCTTACCATGTGAGTGAAGGAATTCCTAAGTTTTACTATAATCATTTGAAACTAAATAATAGTTCTACCCCATTATTCTAAAAGTTATTGTACCACTGTAAGTCAAAATACCTGTCAGTTCCATGATGTAGAAAAGGTAGCAAATTTATGACAGTGCTACTATATCAGCTGTCACTGCTTCCTCAGACGTCTTGCCCAGTTCTCTAGTTATCTCTGCTAAAGCTATTTTGAAGTGAATATTTCATTTCATTTTTTAAGTCAATAGTTCTACTAAATAATGATGATTTTGTCAGAAAATAAAGGGGTTTTGTTTGGTTTCATTAAATGAGGAAGATGTGACCCACAATAACACAGTGTAAGTAATGTAATGTGACACAAATGCCCAACACCAAAGAAAAGTACATTTGTTTTGAGATAGCTTATGCAAATTTAACTCTCGTCTGAGAAAATAGTAAATAGGCACATGGTAAAAGGAGGATATTTCAGTTATTAGTTGTTAATTTAGGATCCATGGATAATTCATTGCCTACAAACCTCATATAGTGTTAATGTTTTCTAAAGACAGCTAGATTCCATTTCCCACTTGAAATAAAATCAGGGCACCAGATCAGAAGCTGCTGCTATTTTCCTTTAATTAATGTACAATTTACAGCCTGGGTGAGAATAATGGATTAGATGAACACAGATGCAGTCAAGGGAAATGTCAGCATCTATCCAGCAACAAAATCCAAAAGATGGAAAAATTCTACTTCAGCTTCATTTCAAGTATTTTTACTGGATTTGTTATTTATATACTGTGAGGCAATAAGTGAAAATCCTGCATTTGCACATAACAAGTCTGCATTATTTCACAACTGTTTCAGGGTAAAGCATTTTCTCTCCTCCTTTTCCTGTGCTACCTCAGCATAATAGGATAGCTTTCCATATAGGTCAAGAGACAGTGATTTTGCTGGTGTTCTCAACTTACAGTCTATAGGATATCAATTGAAGACTATTCCCGTTTTAGTGGTGGTTTCTTCTTATATTTATTTGGGAGGTAGAGAGGTTGAGTGGAAGGTCTCGTTAAAAATAAATTGGTGTGTAAAGAGAAAGGAAACGTAAAAAGGTCTAAGCTATGCAGTATATGATAGTTATGTTAAGTGTTGGTAGATAATGCTGTACTTCTCAGAGAAAATGTCTGTGGTCCTTTCATTTCTTTTTTTTGTTTTCTTCTGCCTATGAATACAGTTTGCTCCCCTCCAGTTCACACCACATGTTTTAGCCTTTCCTGAACCCTGCAGTATTGAACGTATATTGAGAATCTGAAATGCCATTACCTTAAGGGTCAGTCACGCTAATGCAGAACACTTTCTCAAGGCTCAGTGGCAGCAGCGCTCACTCTGAAACCAATCTTAGAGAAGTACTTTTCCATTGCCAAAACCAGAGTTATTAACCAAGGCAGTATTTTCTGAGTGGCAGTCCCACCCAGAGTGACACTGAGGATGGCAAGTAAATTGCAATGAGAAGGCAGAAGAGCTGTCTTTTCTCATGACCCTATTTCCTATGGAGTTTGTCTTCAACGGCTCTTCCTTACTAAGCTCCAAAGAAATCTTTAATATGGTTGCATGAACTCAATATATTAAAATGTAGCCCACTGATCACAGTTTCAGTAAAATGAAATAAATTGATTACCTCCACCGTAGATACCGGCAAGTGTATGTGTTTTGTTTCATTTTTTAGTAAAAATAGTATGATGCTGGTTCATGTTGAATGGCAAGGAGTTAACTTTTGTGGCTGATCAGTCTGAAGAACAGGAGTGTCTAGTCTTTGCTGTAAGTGATAGAGAACCACAGCTAAATACATGGGCCCAGATCCTCAGCTGCATTGTAACAATGGTGCAATACCCACCTATCTCCATCAGAGAGCTGCCCCAGATCCAGCATAACTGGCCACCAAAAAGGATCAGCCCAAGACTGGAGGAACACAAAGGTGCGATAAAGCTATCCTTACCCTCCTCAGTGCCAACGGCTCTTCCATCATTGCTCAGGTATGGGAAGTGATGTTTAGTGAAGGCTTTAAAGAGAGAAAGTTATTCCCTGGAATATGGTAACTACATGACTATGCCGAATGTGGCAATGCTGGTTGATAAATTGAAATGGCATTGCCATTTCACCATCCCAGGAAAGCGTTTGTTTATTTTTTGTAAAATCATCACATGTTTCCAGTGAATGTGCCCAATTCTAAAACCCACTGAAGCCAAATGGCAGTACTTCTCACTTGCTACAATGGGAGCAGACTTGAACCTAATATGTTAATAGATGCAACCTTGAAAATGACTGCCAGAGCCATGTCTACATTGTGTTTCTAGCTTGGTGTGATTGCGGGTTTTTGTTTTGTTTTGTTTTTGAGGAAGGGGAATTTCCATCGTGTAAACTAGGCCAAAGTGTTTTGGGATTTATTTCCAGAACATTCAACATATATATTTCAACAATCATAACTAATCCATTTCTTTAAATTCTGCACTGGCAGGTAGTTTAGCATTCATGAAGGTATTAATAGCAAGAAATGGCCCCAAAATAAAACTCCAAACACATCATTATTTTGGAGTGTTAGAAAATTTTGGCCTTGTTTTCCCCATAAACCTGAACCATTGCAGATCAAATCAACACAGTTGCTGCTGAGCAACAGAGATTATCATCAGGATCCTGAAAGGGCAGTTAGGACCAAGGGTCAAAGCAGGGTCAAACTGAGGTTACATAGCAAAGGACTTCATAGTAAAGTTACAGTCTGGGATCAATACCAATGTCAGAGTCCCAGTCAGGTTTCAGGATCTGGCTCAGGAGACAAGACCCAACTGAAGCCAAGCTCTAAGACAGGCATTCAAGAGCAAGAATGGTCATGGCAACTATAGCAGTGTTGCCTGGACACTTCTTGGAACTCCCCTTGGGTTTATACAGGATGGGGAGCCAATCCGGATCCATGATGCTGCTGCCTCTTGGACCCCTTGGGGTGAGTCTTCCTGTGGTCTGTCTGCCACAGGTCATGGGTCATGGTTATAGTTGCTGCTGGGTGGCAGCATGGAGGTGTTCATTACCTGGCAGGCCTCAGTTAGAGACCTGCGGGGCCTTTCAAGCAATGGTTAACTGAACTATGACAATTTAACAATGGTTCGCTGAATTGTTGGTGAACATGGTTTGTTTTTGTCTATACTTACAACTAAAGCAGTTTTCTGATATTAATATCTATATATTATATTAAATTAATAGATAAATAATGAAAGGAAAGGTATTCAATTAATTTTTATTGGGAAAGACACTTAGTATCCTGTTCATGCATTGGATTCAATTTTGTATTGTATTGTATTCTATTGGACCATGAGAGAGAAAATATGTATTTACATTACTTGAAATTGATTACAGATGCTTTGAGCTCTATTTAGGGATGCCTGTTATTTTCATGTGAGTGTTGTTTATGATGATTTTTCACTAGTTTCCATCTTGCATCTTCTACTACCCTGAATATGCAAACACTTTTATTCAAAACAGTATGTGCAATATTCTGCTTTGAACTCACCAGCACTAACCTTCACACCAATAAAGGTGTATTTTGAGGGTTTGTGGTTGCCAAGCTCATGTTGGTCTGTTACTGTAAATTTTAATTTGTGTTATTAAGTAGGAAGAATGTATGTTATTGGAAGCAATGACTGAAAATCTAGTTAATTATTGATTTTTCCCCAATATAGCTGGCTTGACATTTTCCTAGATATAATGAAGGAAAAGATATGCCTTAACAGAATGAATATGGAACAAACAAGCGTTTTCAATAGATTTAATTCATTTTAACAGATATACAGTAATTAGGAAATGTGACTGCTTTCTTCATCCTGACATAAATGATTCAATGTAAGTGACAGAACTATAATATACAGGAGTATTATGAGTGTGTTTAGAACAGCAAAGTTGGCTTCAGGAGGCATAAAAAGATTAGTAAACACACAGGTTTTTTCACAGTGGAATGCAGTGTTGCAATAATATACATTTATGTCCTTTTCCCCCTCTCATCTTTTAATAAAAACGTCTTGAAGCACATTTTTGGGACAAATTCAAATCTACACAGTGCACAGGAAGGGAAGAGGACGCAAGCCAATATTCCCTTCATCCCTTGCACAAGGGCCAGGCAGAACAGAAGTCCTTTGTGCTCAGAGGAGCTTTGGAATTGCTCTACCCAAGTTCTTCTCCCACTATTGTCAGATCACTGGTCAAGAGGCAGATCCTCCTCTTACCACCCCTCCTCTATCCCCCACAGCAGTTGTGGTTTGAAGCCAGCAGATGGCAGGACACGCTGAGAAAAACCAATCTACACCACATCCAACTTGCACTAAGGATCAGGAGAGACAGGCATCAGGCCTCCTGAGGCTCCTAAATCTCTCCCTGGTGCATTCCAGTGCCCCAAAGCAGACCACATTATAAATGATACGGTCTATATGGTTATATAGAAATATTTGCATTGAGTTATACTGAAGTTTTGATTTAAAACATAGGACCTGATTCTTGCACCTTTATTCACACTAAGTCCCATTGATTTCAGTAGGGCTCCTCACTAAGCTAAGGTAATGTTCAACATGCGGGTACTGGAATTCGTCCACTATCTATTTTTCCCCATGTATTCAGATCCTATGCAGTACATACAATTATATCTTAAGAAGGGGGAAGGGAGGCATTGAGCCCATGAATTGGGAGGAGCTGGCTGGCAATAGACTGCAGTGGCATCACGTCATACCTCAAGCCTCAGCCTGTTTCAAAGAGAATCGCCTTGCTCAAGAGGCTGAGAAATGGCAGAGGAGGAAGGAAAGTGGACAGCACCTCGCCAGCAGCTGTGTTCTCTCCAAGCAACCACCTGTCACATATGTGGGAAAATCTGTAGAGCACAAATTGGACTCCTCTTCAGCCTCAGTCTCATCAATGACTTCCCCCCGGCAGACATCACCCTCGTATTAAGGGATAGCCACTGCCGCTGGGAGTAATCAGTGCAATTCAGGATTTGAAGTTTTACTCACTTTTCATTTTCCATATTTGTCCATTAGAGGGGATGGTCCATACGACAAGCAGTTTAGTCTTATAGTTTCTCATTCCTTAGAAAGGGTCTGATATGGGAAAGTCTTTGGTGGAAGTTTTCACAAACACAATGAAGGGGTTTTAATTTGGTTTGAAGAAAAGGTGGGCATGATTTTCCTGCTGCAGGACACAAGAAACTCCCATTGAGGGATTCAGGCTAGATGCCTATTAAAGAATGTCCTCTCCTTGGATTAGTAGTATGAGAGGTGGTCACCCTCATTGAGATTCAAGCACAGAAAACCAGAAGCCTAGAAGCTGATTTTTAAAAACATCAGCACGTTGGGGCTGACCTTGACGACAAGTCTTCAATTTGGTAACTATGCAGAGTATTTAACCTCATTGGAAGAGAGGAAGTAAGCTTCTTTCAAAACAAGCAAATTAGAACTAAGGCCTGGCCCACACTTACCTTCCGGGTTCGGCGGCAGTCGACAGGAGATACGCAAGTGACGTAAATCACTTGCGTATATCCCACTGACTTTGCTGCATCTGTTCTGGGTGCCATCCACACCGCGCTGCACCGATGGGGACTGCGCTCCTGTCGACGCAGCACTACGCCACTTACCGGGGTGGTTTTCCTACCTCGATTTCTGGATCGACCGAGCGGGTCTACACAGACCGCTCAATCGATCCAGAGACATCGAACTGACGCCGACGAATTTGCCGCTGTCAGTATAGACCCAGCCTAATTCTCAAACCAGGGGGCCACTGAAAAGAGTATGCCTTTTGAGAACTACAATCCAGGATGTAAGAATATCCATACTTTAAGACTCCCTGCATGAGCAAATAACCCCAGTCTAAAGAGCTTTATTTCTGACCATAATCCTAAAATATTAATTGTTAATAGCGAAGAGAGAACCCTGTTCCTATTATATCAAATTCCACACAATAAGCCTGTGGGTTGTGGAGACAATGATTGCACTGTATTTGCTAGACTCTAGAACACTACAGGCAGACACAATCTTGAATATGTTGGGAATTACATAAAAAGAGAGTAGGAGGGTATCTAAACCTTGTTTTATTTCTAAATGCCAATCTGACAGCAAATTCTCAAAGATTTATTAGCTAACAATGAATTGGCTAAGAAAGTGATACTGTAATATTGGTCCTGTTCAGTCTTCATTTTATCTTTAGACAGCACTTTTCATTCTGAAAGGATCACCAGATGTTTTGTAAATAATGTACATACAGTGGTATTTAACTACCTCAATGTTTGGGGTGGAGGACCCTGGTAGTTTAGTGTCATGCAGTACACTAGTGGTAATGGGAATTTTGACCAAGGAAATGAGCAAAATTGCACAGAACCCCTCCATTTTAAGGTCTACAACTGAAAGACCCCAAAATGCACAAATTTTCAATTTATTTTTTCCAGAGGGATGAAAGACTGAGTCAGCCCTGTTAGGATTTGAAAGTGCGATTTTGGGGAGCCAAGATATTTCAAACTTGACTCATAGGTCACTAAGCCTCTGGCAATAATCCCCATATTGTAGTTCAGTAATTCAGCTGCAACACTCCAGGACAAGATAAGAAATAACTGTCCTGCAATTGATGAGAACTGCAGAAGATCAAAAATTTTAAGGCAAACACTAAATTAGGTCTTACCTGTCCTGTACTGAGGAGTGTTGGAACTAGCTATATGAACATATTTGAACTGTTAAGAAAAGTCACCATTCAGAAGCATTTGAACTGTTATAGATGCAGCTTTTTCTTCTTTTCGGTGTTCTTGTTATCTGCCGTTTCTTTATATATGGTTATACCTGAGCTGATTTACTTTATATGGAGCCTGGGCTTAGGGTTCATGAAGTCCACAACTGTAGAACAACGAATGTCAACTCTAATCCCTGACATAGTGTGACGTATATTCTGCATCCTTTGTTGGCATTGTTCCCATTGCAGCGTGCAGCCGTCCATGGCCCTAGAAGGAGTTTTGCTGGAGGCAGACTAGGATGCCCTCTTTTCAGGGCTCCCTGATCCCTAATCACCAAGTTCACCGTACAAGCCATGGCATAAAGCTATACTGTGTCTCTAATTTAGACCAACAATGCAATTCAGATAAAATCCACCAGATTATCAATATCTACTTTAAACAGATCTTTAGTAGATTATCATGGAGAGACTTTGAACCTAAAATGGAGTGGAGGGTTTTAGCCCTGCAAGTCACTTCTGTACGTTGCCCATTATCGCCCAAGCCCCATAAGCCTGAGTCAGCTGACCTAAGCCTGCTGTGGTTGTTCTGTGTGTTTTATCACTGTGTAGGTGTGCCACAAATTAATCTTTTCCTTGCTATACTTGAGAGTTCAGAGATGCCAGTTAAAATTAACAAACACACACTGCACAGAACAAAACTAATTTTGAAATCTGGTTTGCAACACAATATGGTAATAAGAGCTTTTTTCCAATTTCAGACTGGTAAACTGCAGAGGATGGATACAATTTTCCATTAGGAGCAAAATTTCAGCTTAGCCTTAGGTTTATTTTTTTTTAGTTTTATTAATTTAATTCACACCTTTAATGTTATGTACACAATTTTCTTGACTCTGAATTTCCTTAATAGAATCTCCTTTGCAGTTTTTGACTGAACTGATGGCCCAGAATTCTCTCGGTCCGGTCTGTTATGTGAAGGCCTAATTATGAGTCTTCCAATCTGTGGATCACTGATGTGATAAAAGGAATTATTAGAGTCTTACTTGTGTTGGTATACTTCAAAAATGTTTTGTTTGCCGATCACGGACCAAATAGACAATTGGTCCATTGGATTGCCATTGATGCTTTGTATGTGCACTGTGGGCGAAATCTTGGTCCTACTGATGTTAGTTACAACACTTCCATTGACTTCACTGGAACCTAAGCTTGTAGATCCTTATTAATACAATTACCTACATATGTGAAATATATGATGGTATGGTATGGTATGAGAGAGAAGTTTTACTGGCATAGGTTTTAGATGATCCTATTATCCGTGAGTGAGAAAACAATGAGTGAATTATGCTGGTCATTTCAAACAAATGCTAAAAAAGATTTTATGCTGCCCCACACCACGGATGTTGCAGAAGGTCTACTTTAAGAATGATTTAGTTCTAAACATTTTATTTGGACTGTTTCTACCTGTACAGCTAGGCACCTGATCTCCAGGGGTCAGTGAGACTGAAAATGTAAAACTAATAAATGGAAAACACCTCCAAAGTAACCTAAATGACTTAACTTTAAAATTCAATGTCTCTGGCTTTTCCAGGACTAGAGACAACTGACAGTTGCTCCTAGAGGTGCCAGGACACTCCCCTTGTGAGGGAAGTAGAGTTCTTTATAACCCTGCTAGGTCTATGGCACATGAAAACCCTGACACTTATATGCGTATGTCAAAGGGGATTTTGAGTGCAAGGCTGGCAGCGTGGTGATACTCTGAACTGTGTCCCCCAATCACAAGAGTCAATGGTCACCTTGCCTACCAGCGGGATTCAGCTGCTGTGTTGCCCGGTGGCGAGAGTTAATGACCTCCTGGCTTAGCGAGGGGGTTCAGCGGCTATGTTGCCCAGTGGCGAGAGCTGGTGGCCGTATTAAAGGAAACTGGACCTTTCCTGATGCACTAGGTTCCTACTCAGGGCCCAAAGAAACAATCATTCAAATTGCACGGCCTAGGAGATGGGCGCCCTTATGACTGCTCCTTGGGTCACCTTGGGTCATCTGCTTCGGATCCTCTGCTGGTGCCACTGGTCTGTCTTGGGATGCGCCTTGGAGTTCTTTCAGGCTACCCTCCAATGGGTCTCCCTCTGTCTGTAGAGGTTCGATGTCTTCAGTCCCTGTGGCTGAAGGGTCTGCAGTGGCTTGACCGTGGGGCCTGGTCCTGGCCTTTTGAGAGCCTTGGCAGCTCCTCCACAGGAGGCTATAGCCCCTCACTCCTCTCCTACTCGTCAGCCCAGACTGAACTGAGTTGCTTTTGTACCCTCCCTCCACTGGGAACATGCCCGCTAGGGGTGAGGGGGCATGGCTTCCTCTGTCCAGAGCAAATCCTTAACGCTTGCCTCACCAATGTGGAGCTGGGTCATTCTGTCACAGTATAGACAAGCTGGTGTAATTTTGTGGTGGAAAGTCATTAAACATTTGTTGGGGCACAGAGGAAGTGGGCACATCAAAAACGTTTCCTCCATTTTGAAAGGTTCTATCAGCTTAAGAGGCATTCCCTGTACTTAAAATGGGGACTCCTGCTGGATCCAGTAAATATTTCCCAGAATGTGAACAGCTTTTAAAATGGAGGCTGCTCAGCTGGGGCATATATACATATGCATGCAATACACTGCATACTTCCCATCTGAACCTCAGTGTGAAATACAGCATTCATTTTAGACCCAACACAACTTTATTTTTTCCCCACTGTTTATTCCTGTAAACTATCAGTAAGAAATGCACAAAATAGCCAAGTATATATGAATTTTTTTCTTTCCAAAACAAGAGCTTTACATTGTTTGCTCTTGTCCCTAACACTTTTCTCCCCACCACTGTCTATTGTCATTGCGTTGTTTAAAGAATGGGGGAATCTTGGAGACACTTGGGCCAGATTTTGAGAAGAGCTTGGGGACAGATTTCCAGAAGTTCCCATTTAGGCACCTAAATAAAGGCCAGATTTCAGAAGTGCTCAGCACCCAGCATTTCCTGTTGTGACTCTTCTAGCCAAAGGCAATGTGTGGGGAGGGGGGGAAATGCAGGATCACATGTCGCCCACCCAGATTTGGCTCTCACAGATTGAGCACACTCAATAACACTGCTGAAGCCAGATGCCCTCACTCTGCTCCTCCCACCACACTATCAGATGGCCTGGATTGTCTCTGTTTATGGCCAGTTTTTCAGAAGAGCTCAGCATCCAATATGCCTATTTAGGTGGCTGAATGGAAGCTGAGCTCTTGAAAAACTGGCCTTTTATGGGGCATATTGACTTCTACCGGACTTTTAGTATTGTTTGTTTGGTAATCGTGCTTGGCTGGATGTAGAGGGCCAGGTCCTAATTTAGGGTCCCCAGTCCTGCAACTTCATTTGTTCATGTACATCTTGTTCGTGCAAATAGAAATATTGACCATTTTTTTTGTGAGTAACGACAGCTGACATGAATAAATGTTACAAGATTGTAATCTAGAAGACCAGTCTCATTAAGGTAGAGAGCCCAGTTTTGTCACATGTATGAATCTCTGAAGTTTGAGAGGAATGTGTTTGTGCAATTCACTTTTAAAACAAACATCTACCCATTTGATTAGCATAGAACCTCAAAATTCACATGGTGAGGAATACTTCTGAGTAAGCTGTGAAATTCATTTGAAACTACACTTAGCTTTCTTTGAGAGGTTTTGTGTCCTAATTATACAGAATAACGTATTTTCATGCCTTTATTATTTTCAGATTAATGTAACCATTTATTCATTAAGAAGTGCTTCTTACCTTTTTGAACTTTGTCACTGAGATGCACTGATTTCTTAGAAATTTAAACAACTCAAACGTTGCATACTTTACTTTATTTATTCACTTCAAATAGCTTTGATGAACCCCCTCCCCAAACATGCAGCATAATGTATTTTCAAAATCCCATTCTAAAACAATAATCACATTAATGAGCAATCAAATATGCATTCTTAACATCTCAAGTATACTTTTTACAAAAAATCTGCCTTTCCAAGAGTGACATATCTCATTTCTGTGGCGAGATTCAATGGCATTAGTGTACACTTGTTAACCTTGTATATCTAAATTCCATTTGTCAGATTCGCTAGATCTCTACATACACTTTCACCCAGCACTCAGGTTGCACCACTTTTAAACCACTTAACACATTTCAAGTGCCTGAGTGCTAACAAACTCTTCCTTATTTCAGAGTGTTCTGCTATTACAGCTGCCCAGAAGTGCTTTTCCACAGCTAAATGGACAAATAATAAACTTAATTGCTAATTCAGAAACTAAAATAAAAGTTGTTAGAGTTAAGGATGAAAGTGTGGTTCATCAGAGGTCAGCTAATGACGCTAAAAATTCCATTTTCTCTTACAAATAAACCATCTTTCCCAAATATTGGAATATCTAGAAACTCACTTTTCAGTTGCTTATTGCCAGCCCCAAACCATCTGTTTCTTCCCTCCTTACTTCTTTCCATCACATGTGCTTTCCCCTTTTGCCCTTTCCATAAATGTCCTCCTTTCACCCCCAGCACCTCATATCATCCCATGGACGAAATGCGGCATACCAAATGTCAAGGTGTGCTAAATTTCTTTTTAGGGACAGGTTCCAAAAGCAAGCTATCTTCAACCTTAACAAAGGAGCTACCTCTGTTCTTTAATATTATAGATATATTCCACAGCTGGCCTGTGTATACCTTATCTTATCAGTTAGTCTGTGCCTCCTACAAGGAGCTGAGAATTCTCAACTCTCAATCTATTGCAGGATCAGGTTGTATGTCCTTGGTCCAGGAAAGTACTTAACCATGTACTTAACTTTAAACACACAATTAAATCCCATAGAACTTAAGCAGTGCTTAACTTCAGGCACATAACTAAGTGCTTTCCTGAAACAGGGCCAAAGTTTGTACCCGAGGGGCCTTGCTCCCAAAGGACTAGAAACGTACATTCAGATATCATCTGATTGTCAATATCTCAGTAGTTTAATTCTACTTCTTAGCTTATTGATAAAGCATACAGACTCAAAAGGTCATGTATTCCTTAAAAGATACCATCTCTGCTCTCTTACATGTGTGCAAGAAAATGAATGCTTTCTTAGAAATATACTGTAACATGATATTGATTTGAATGAGCAAAGTTAGAACTCCATAATTCCTCTACCTAGTAAAGGGCAGGTATATTCTCATGAGATTGCCAACGCCAGTAATCCATAAAGCATAGTACACACAATACTGTAATGAAAGGTCATTTTGAATGATTGTTTAACACCCGAATTCATTGGCTTTAAGCCCTACCTGCTATCTATTTGACTACTTCTCCTTCCAATTTGTGATTATAGCTGGTGGTCTTCGTATTTGCTTTTGCATTTGTGATTTGTCTTGTTTGTATGATGAATAAGTGAATGTTCAGTGAAAACGTCAGGTCAGACACATTATGAAGGAGCAAGGTATAAAATTATTTCCATTATTCAAGATGCAGCATGCATGGGACCTAAACAGACTCTCCACTTAAGAAATAAGAGATTTATATCTATGACCTGATTCATTAATCTTTCAGCACTTCTGAAGGTATTTATCCCAGAGGCTCATGATTTAATATGTTTTGTTTTATTTTACAGTATTGTTTATTATGTGTTGTACGTGTCCAGTGGAGGATGAATAGATCCCAATAAATTAATTAGTCACGGCTGCCTTTTATAATAAGGGATTTGATACATCAATTCATGACTCCAGTTTTACACCAGTGTAACCACATTGATTGCAAAGGTTTTATACTGGTACACAACTGGAGTTAAGCAATGGTGAATCAGACCCATAATACCCTTATGGAAATCAGTGCTCATGCTGATAATAAACCAGAAAAATGTTCATAAAAATGTCTATTTAAATGAAGTAACATATGTTT
>VOCS01063809.1:0-11375 GCA_007922155.1 Mesoclemmys tuberculata | reverse complement strand
CAAAAAACAGCCACAGAACCCACCATCAATTGCCTGCTCCAGTCAGCAAATAGCCTTAATAAAACCCCATGGAACACTCAGTTCTTAAGGTTTATTAATAAAGCTGTTTAGAGCCCCATATGGGCACTTGAGGGTGGGTTTGGAAGCGATTTTCTGTGGTATAGTGTTATTATAAGTTGCTTGTCATGTGTATCCTTTTGGTCACCAGTCCAGCTTTGTAAATTATTGTTCTGCCTACTTATTGCTGTTCAAAAAGTTCTGGTCCAGAATGGATTAATCATAGACTCATAGAAATGTGGGACTGCTTAAGTCTGTTTTTGAAGATTTTTTGTAGAACTATGGCAACTTTCAAGTCAGCTACAGAGTGTCCTCGGAGACTGAAGTGCTCTTCAACTGGTTTATGGATGTTCCCATTTTTTATGTCTGATTTGTGTCCATTTGTTTCTTTGAGTAGTGACAGTCCGGTTTGGTCAATGTACATGGCAGAGGGGCATTGCTGGCACATGATGGCATATATTACATTAGTAGATGGGCAGATGAATGAGCTCCTGGTGGTGTGGCTGATGTGACTAGGACCTGTGATGGTGTCACTAGAGTCGATGCGTGGGCAGAGCTGGCAACGGGGTTTGTTGCAGGGAGAGGTTCCTGGGTTAGTTCTTGTTGTATGGTATGTGGTATCTGGGGAGTATTTGCTTCAGGTTGGAGGGCAGTCTGTAAGCAAGGATAGGTCTGCTTCCCACTGCATGAGCAACCTCAGGGCAAATTCAGATCCATCCCCTGGGAAGACCAAACAATCCCAGAGCTGTCAGTAATCCTCATGACCCAACCACACATTGTCAGAAACAGGATCTCGCCTGCAGCAGCTCTCACGAGCTAAGAGGGCAGCATTTCAAAAGGAGGCCTGGAAAAGCCTGAGGATGCTACAGGGAGCAGGATATGGGAGCTGTCCCCTGATCGTTGGTGCTGATCCCAGTACCCCAGTATTACACTAAGGGGTTCGGTGCAGAAGGCATGGGAACTCGCTGTACAGGGGGTGCTCTCCCCTTGCAGACAATGCAGACCCAAATGTCCCAGCCTGATGTAGGAAGCACTGGGTGGCAGGGAGAAGGGCTCTGTAGGAGGTGCTCTCCCCTCACTGTGAGTGCTCACCCCAGTGCTCTAGCATAGTGCTGGGGGCGCTGTGCTGCAGAAAGCAGAGTGGGGGCTCACTAGCGGGCACTCTCCCGTTGGATTTGGGGCTGACCCGAATATACCAGCCTGGTGCTGTGCTGGAGGAAGTGCTGGTTTTCACATTAGAAATAACCAAATCCATGGCCCTGCTTCTCACTGAACATCCCCTAGCAACGTCCCTCACTAGAGGGGTCTCAACCCCTGTCTCCTGGCTAAGCACCCTCTCCTTTAGTTCCATTCTGCCCCATCATCTAAAACCCACTTCTGTTTTCTTTGGACACAGGATCCACCATTCACTTCCTGGTACCCATTGGTCCCACTCCACATTAATGCAATTCATTAATCATGGCCCATCTGTCCCTAAAACTCTCATGCTGTTTACCCAATTGGCTCACTGTTGGCAAACCCCTTGGCTCCCACCAAACAGACCCATCCAGCTGGCACAAATCTCTTCTCCTTCTTTGTGCAGAGTCCAATGATGACACAGATTTGAGAATAAATAAGCCTGGTGAGTGGTCCCTGGCAGTTATTCTCCGCTTTAGAGCATCCCGTTTGCTTCAGCCTCCCTGTTCCTCTTTGTGCTGAGCCGGGAGACGAAGTGAGAGTCACAAAGCTCTGACAGCGCAAGGAGAAGGGCAGGTGAGTCGGTGCCACTGGCTGGGAGATTTGGACAGAGGGCTCAAGGGAGTGAATGAAGTAGAAGAGGAGCAGGAATTGGGATCACTCTAGGTAATTGCCCATCCCATACCTTTCCTACAGACCCCATTCTCAGAGATAAGGATAGAACCCAGGACTCCATACTCCTAGACCCCCCATGTCTATTCCACTACACCCCACTGACCTTCCAGAGCTAGGATAATAAAAACATAAGAACGGCCATACTGGGTCAGACCAATGGTCCATCTAGCCCAGTCTCCTCTCTTCTGACAGTGGCCAATGCCAGGTGCTTCAGAGGGAATAAACAGAACAGGGCAATCACCGAGTGATCAGTCCCTTAGGCCATTCTCAGCCTCTTGCAAACAGCAAACCCTGCCAATCCTGGCTATTAGCTATGGACCAACCCTACATAAAATTATCTACTTCTTTTTTTTAACTCCGTTATATTCTTAGCTTTTACAACATCCTCCAGCAAGGAGTTTCACTGGTTGATTTTGCATTACGGTTAATGCACATCTGGGAACTGAGCAAGGAGTGGAAGTCTGAGAGGCAAAGACGACGGGTTTCTTTTGCTAACACGGTTATGGGCTGGATTTAGGGAGCTGTCTCTATTTGGGTGGCTGGGAACCAGCACTCTGTAGAGTGAAAAGGCCCCATACCATTCTCTGTGACACCCTCTGTGAGCTTCCCTTCTAGCTGCCGTGATGCTCAGATTCTTCCCTGCGCTCCTCTGCCTGCTCCTCCTTTCCCTGCCAGACCCCACCTCTAGCTCTGAGGATGACGATGACACCATGGTACTCACTACCAGTGGCCCCATCCGGGGCAAACGCCTCCCGGCCAACTCTGGCTCAGTGACAGCCTTCCTGGGTATCCCATATGCTGAGCCCCCCGTGGGGGCCTTGCGCTTCCAGAAGCCGCTTCCCCATCAGCCCTGGAGCCGCGTCCTGGAGGCCACCAGCTTTGGCAATGCCTGCTACCAGTCTCCACTTACTGGTTACCCCGAGGCTCAAATGTTCACACCCAAAATGCCACAGTCCGAGGACTGCCTCTTCCTCAATGTCTGGGTTCCCTACCCCCGGCCCTCCGTGCCAGCCCCTGTCATCATCTGGATCCACGGTGGCGGGTTCTTCTCAGGTGCAGCCTCCCTTGACCTCTATGATGGGCGCTTCCTTGCTGCCACCGGGAACATGATCGTGGCCTCCATGAACTACCGGCTGGGGGCACTGGGATTTCTGTCTCTACCCCAGTCTGCCCCAGGGAATGCCGGCCTGTGGGACCAGCGCCTAGCACTGCATTGGCTGTGGGACAATGCGGCAGCCTTTGGTGGGGATAGGGCCCATTTCATCCTCGATGGCCATGATGCTGGGGCTGCATCTGTCGGCTTCCACCTCCTCTCCCCAGGGAGCCGACCCCTCTTCAACTTCGCTGTGCTACATAGTGGATCCCCGAATGCACCATGGGCTTGGATTTCACTGAAGGAGGCTAAGAAAAGAGGCCAGATGCTGGGGGGACTCCTGGGTTGCTCCAATGACAACAATACTGACCTGGTAGGCTGCCTGCAGGGGAAGGAACCAGGGGAGTTTCCCAAATATGAGTTCTCTGTCTTGAACCTCAAGAAGCAGCTGGGGCTCCCCTTTGTGCCAACGCCAGATGGGGATTTCCTCCCTGACACACCACCAAGACTCCTGAAGGCCAGGCATGGCCAACCTAAAATTATCGGAACTGGTTTCACTGCCAACGAAGGCTCCTACATTCTCTACTTTGCTGCCCACAAATTCAACCTGGAGAATGCCAGCAACATTGGCTGGGAGGAGCTTCTGCAGATGGTGAGGCTGATTTTGCCAGGGGCACCAGAAAAGGCAATCCAGGCTGTGGCACAGCAGTACAGCCAGGAGGGGGAGGATCAAGGTGAGGCACAGTACCGATGGGCCATGGATCAAATCTATGGTGACTACCTGTTTGTGTGCCCAGTAGCTGAGATGGCTAAGCAAGAGGCGGAGGCTGGCAGCTCAGTGTACACCTACTACTATGTCCACCGCACCAGCAGCTTGTCTACGCCTGAATGGACGGGGGTGCCACATGGTTCTGACTTGCCCTACCTATTCAGGACCCTGACATTCAAGGGAGGAGTCAATTGCACGCTCACAGAGGTTGAGTTAGCTCTGAGTGAGAAAGTGATGAAGTATGTTGCAGCGTTCGCCTGGAGCGGGTAAGAGAATCCACCACAAATCTCTTGTCCCTCTGAGCCAGACCATGTGAGCAGGTGTAACTCTTTTCAGCAGGTGAACACTACATTCAGGAAGACCCAACTCAATGGCACATCAAAGAAGGGGTCTCTTTGAATTATGGAGAATCTATTTGGTTGAAACCCCTGACCGAGTCCTGAATTTACTTCAGGGACATAAAATATGAGTGCTCTAGGTACCAAGCTAGGGTAACCCTCATCAGGATGTTAGAGATCCCATCAATACACCCAACCCACATTCAAGGACACAAGGCAAATAGCTAGTAGGCAGTGTTCTCAAATCTCTGCCTACCCTTTCCCTGCCCTTCCACACAAACTCAGGGAATGTCTATGCTAGGGAGACTATATGGGCAAGTCTACAGCACCCATCATGCAAATACAGCCTGCACCAGAAAGGCGTTTGCTCCAACACAGGAGAAACATCACCTGCCTAAAACACAGGTGCTGCATTAGCAAACACATCTTTCCATCAACATAACTGCAGAGACACTAGTGGCTAAGTCAGCAAAGCTATGGCAGGCAGGGGTGTGGGTTTTTGCAGCTGCTGTTCTCAAAGGCCACCTCCGCCATCTTTTTAGAAGCACATCCCTGCTACTTGCCCAGCCTTCAAGCTGACAGAGGCCATCTTAGCTCATTGAAGCCAGGGGCTTCTGTCCCTTTGGAAGCCATGGGAAAAGACAGCCATCTTCCTTAAGAGCAGCCTGTGGCTTCTGCCTCCTTAAAAACAATGAGATGCAATGGCTGTCTTTCCTAGAGACGGCCTGTCTGACACCTTAAAGGACAGGAGGCAAAAGGAGGCTGACTTAGGGCACCTTGTGGCTTCAATCTCATTGAACACAGCAGGAGAGAGTTGCCATTTTTCGTTAGACCTGCATGTGACATAATCCTAGTTGATAGGACAAACGAGACAGGCCATCTTAAGGGAGGCCAAAAGGTGGTTTCAGAATCCTTACGAGTTCAGATCCTCCTATCTGTGTCCCCATTGTCCTTCCCTATACCCACATCCCATGTATCTCTGCTCCCCACACTCCCTCTTCCTATGTCAGGGAGCACAAAAGATGTACACTTTCCCTGGGGGAAATCTGACTTCAGTCCCATTGCAAACAGTGGGAAACAGGAGCCATCTGTCCGGGGGTGGAGGGATGCATCAAAGGATACACGGGTTGGGATCAGGTGGTCTGTGGCAGCCATCATAACTCAGGCCACCTGTGGCTTCGATCTCATGTTTCTAAAGGGCAACCTGTAGCATCACCCCAAATCAGAAGAAATGGAGGCAGCAGCCATCTTACCTGAGGGCAGCCTGTGGCTTCACTCTCATTGGGAACAAAGGATGGTGGCCATTTTAGAAAGGGGCCAAACGTTTCAAGTTGGCTGATAAGCACCCTTGTATCTGGGATGTCAGACACCAGCTGGATCACATTACCATCCCCACCATGACCCAGCACTAACCTCTGTTGGACATATCCATTTTCTAAACAGGAAACCCTTGGTGAAGGGAGTTACCAGCCAGCAGTGGCCCCCCTATGACCCTACAAAGCAGAACTTTGAACGCATCAGCCTGAACCCACCTCAGGTTGAGGAGGCATCACCTGTCCGGCACTGTGAGTTCCTGGCATCACAGCTCTCAGAGGAAGCAAGGGCCACAGGTTAGTATCAGAGGGGTGAGAGTTTGGGAGCCCTAGAGTGGAAAGGCCACACGTCTTCCTGAGCCAGCCAATACCCTCACACCTGGGCTGAATTGGAGATGACTCTTCTCAAGAAGCCAAAGATCCCAGGTCCCATTTCAATGGAATATTCTGGCCACCTGCAGGTTCCCTATTCTCCTGCCTGGGGCAGTTCAAACATCCCCTGAAAACTCCAGAACCCATCTGATGTGGGCAGCACAGGTTCTAACCCCATCTTCTATTTCTTGGTCCCACGGCATAGAAGGATGACAAGCATATTTCCTCTCCAAGGCCATCCTGTTTACCCACAATTCCACATGAGGAGGCATGAGTTCAGAGGGGGATTCCCAGCAGGGTGGGTGGAGGTGATGGGATGGAGCATGGGATCATAGAAGAATCATAGATCCAGGGACAGAGAGGGCTGGGGGCCGGAGACCTACAATAGCACAGAAGAGAAAAGAGAGAATCCAAGAATAACACACAAGTGGCTCTGCAGAGGGATGTGGCCACTGTCTCATCATGTAAGATAGGGAATGAAGGAGGGAAATCTTCAGGGAGGCAGAACTTAACCTAGCACACTGGACGCCAGGGTTCAGAGAGGCTGGGAAACACTGGAAATCCAGCAGCACAGCCTCACCCAATGCTAAAATGTAGCGCGGGGGAACACTGACTGTGTGGGGACAGCCCACTGCTGAGCCCCTCGTGCCACTCCCTGCAGCAGAGTGCCCCGAGTGCATGGGGCTTTGCACTGACTGTAGGGGGTGAGCCTCCCATGCTGAGCCCATGCAGCACCGGGTTCCTTTGCAGCTCTCCCCTCCCATTTGCAAGCTGGCTAAACCCTGCATTGTCGGAGCTCATCACCATGGCTGTTAGCCCCATTTGCTGTGTGTCCCGCAGGAGCAGATCCAGGACCTGAATGAAGAGCTGAACAATTACAGTCCTCTGCTGTACGGCTCCCTCCCATCACAAATGAGCATCCAGTACCTGTTAGCACCTCTCAGTTCATTAACGAGGCTCCTGATAATAAAGCCACTGGGATTTATGGCCTGTCCCTCCCTGTACAATTCCTCCTCCTCCACTGCATTAAAGCATATTTGGGATAAACAAACTGCCCTGGTGTGTGAGGTTCATTAGCTACTCCTTGGGAAAAAGCCAGAGAGAGAGAGGGGCATGTGCTACTGTGTGTGTGTGTGTGTGTGTGTTGGTGACTGAGAGAAACGTGTTGAGATAATGAGGGACACATTAATTGTGGGTTGGTAAAGGTTCTCTGGGGTTTGCAGAGGCAAATGACGAAGCCCAGAGGTCATGCTGTGCACCCAGAGCTAGAATTAGAACCCAGAACTCCTAGTTCCCAGCCTCCCCTGATCTAAGCAATGAGACCCCAACCTCCTCAATCTCCTCCCAGACCTGGGATAGAACCTGGCATCTTGGCTTGCAGCTCACACTTCGCTAACCTACTGGACCCCACTATCATCCCCAAGCTTGGGATCGCACCCAGGATTCCTAGCTCCTGGCCCCCTCTGTTCTAATTGCTAGAGCCCATTCCACTCCCTCTCCTTGGTACAGAACCCAGGAGTCTTGACTATTCGCCTCTGTGCTCTGACCCACTGGATCCCCTCTCCTTGCTGTTGCTCAGTGGACAGTGAGGACGTGACATACATATCAGCGATTCTCAGAAAATTAGTGGTTGTTGATGACAAGTGCAGGCCATTATATGATACAAGCCACAGAGACAGTTACTTGCCCAGCCACCTGAAAGGGTCTGGGGATGCTAAGTGGGTACAGAGCAAGGGAGAGCTCCGCACATGCACACAGCACCCCCTCCCCACGACCCACAGCCCTCCAGAGATCCCCTCTGGGGAGCAGAGACTCTGTGGTCACTCAGCCCTCAACCTCCCTGCTCAGGGGCTGGTGGAGGTTGGGAGACTGGAGTTTGCCCACCTCAGGACCGGGCTGAGTTTCCACAACTCACTACTCATTGATGGGAAAGATCAACTATGGAACCAAAGTCACCCAAAGGATAAAAGCCACAAGTCCCTTACCCCATCCCCTGAGTCAGCTGGTTTCCGCCCATGTGCTGGAGTTCAACAGCGGCCCCCAGAAGGGAAAGGCTTATCTCCCACTCCCTAATCATTGTCTTGGTAGCCAGAGGCAGTGGCGCAGACCCCTAGAGCATGTGAGATTGGCATAAATCTTGAAAACCTGCCACCAGGCCCAAGCGTCTTGCTTTGAAATCCAAGTTTTCCTTCTGCCAGGCAGAATGCCTGACAAGACCTGCCTGCCCCACAGAGGCACGGAGATGGGAAATGACTAACACAGCTTCCACCAGCAGAAGCATGGCCAAGCAACGAGCATGTCGCAGGTCTCCTGGGTCCAATTCCCCACCTTCTCCAGAGCCACTCCAGAGGTCCACTGTCACACTCTATGAAATTAACCAACATCATTGCTCTGCTAGATGCAGGTCCTCGGCACGGAAGCCAGTGGAAAACGCAGCAGGCATGCACAGGTGTCTGCTGGCCCTGGCATCTCAGTGAGACGTTCTCACCCCAGGAAGATGAAAGCAGCCAACAATGCGAACTGCTCCCTCCAATGCACTGACATAACCCGACCCCCTCCTTAATGCTGGAGAGGGTGGGAAATGGAAGTGGTTCAGCCCACGTAGGAAAAGCCTGCCTGGGGAAGGTCTAAGTCTAGGTTAACTTGGTTCTTCCTTAGCACAAGGGGCTGCATTCCCCCTTCTTTGAGCCCCATCTTTCTATGAGACTGTGTGTCAAGTGTGCCTGTTCTCAGCTCCTCTCTCAGAAGCATGTTCCTCCTACTACTTCTGTTCTCAGTCTTGCACCCAGTGGGGCACACCTCCCCCCGATCCCAACTTCCTTCATGCTGCAAGGCTCAATTATGTCAGATCTATTCAGATCTCAGTTGAAGAACCATTGAACCACCATTTCTCCATCATTAATTGCTGTATCTATTATTATTTCTTCTGCTCCAACAGGCTATGTGGTGCATAGCAGATGGGCCATGCTTTGCTGCGTTTGCAATCTGGATAGGCAAGGAAGGAATCTGGTGTAAGAAAGAGGGGAAGTAAGAAGCTCGGGCCTGGTGGGAGGTTTGCAAGAGTTGTGCCAATCTCACGTGTTCAGGTCTGGAGTGTGAGGTGGGCTGTTTTTGGGAAAGAGGGTCAGGAGAGATGAGGGCTTGATCCATCTCGCTGGCTGGCACACTGGTACATTATGTGAAGAAGAAAGACGGCAGTCTCCAACTCTGCATTGATTGCCATGCATGGCCTAAGATAACTATCAGGAATCATTATCTGCTATACCTGATTCCAGAGTTGCTGGACTGCATGGTGGATGCCCATATTCTCACTTACTTGGACCATTGGGGGGCATAAAACCTTGCGCCAATCAGGGAATGGGATGAGTGGAAGACTGCATTCCAAAACTGCTATGGCCACAATGAATATCTCATAATGTCCTTAGGGTTCAACAATGCCCAAGCCACCTTCCAACATTTCACAAATGATGTATTCCAAGACATATGGGACCAATATGTAGTAGTCGATTGAGGCCACTCATTCATTTTCTCTGACTACCCTGCTCATGTCCAAATGGTCTTGGAGTACTTATGGCAGCATGGCCTCTACACCAAGGAAGAATAATGTGACGTTGAGTACACCTCCACAGAGTTCTTGAGCTTGATTTCCACAGAGCTAGGATATGAAATATTTGATAACCAACTCCTGGTGATAAATATCACCTTTGCAGAATAGCTGCTCTATCTGGAAGCAGTCGCCACCCAGTTAAGAAAGCCATTGACCATAAATACCTGTAATATCTATGCACAGCAAAAGCCTTAAACCAGTGTAACAGCTGGAGTGAGCCAGAGCGGCATTTTAGCCAATGAAGTTGGGGCAAAAACCAGCAGCTACTGACAGAAACACTCAAAAACAATAGTATAGTGAAGACATCAGACTTATACCACACTGTCATTAACTTGTTCTGGGCCAGTACCATTTTAACACCAAAAAGACCCAGAGCACATGATTCAGAACCCGCTCAGGGAAGCAAAATGATACCCATAACACAACAAATTGAGAAAAATGCTATGCTACAGAAAACCTCATCTAACCATACCTTCAATTGTTCACACCGGGCAACAAATAGTTTTATTGATACAACTGTCACGGGCACTCAGTGCCTAAAAGGTTCACATGACTACAATGATACATGTAATACAACTGTCTGAGAACTCTATACTACAAAAAACAGCCACAGAACCCACCATCAATTGCCTGCTCCAGTCAGCAAATAGCCTTAATAAAACCCCATGGAACACTCAGTTCTTAAGGTTTATTAATAAAGCTGTTTAGAGCCCCATATGGGCACTTGAGGGTGGGTTTGGAAGCGATTTTCTGTGGTATAGTGTTATTATAAGTTGCTTGTCATGTGTATCCTTTTGGTCACCAGTCCAGCTTTGTAAATTATTGTTCTGCCTACTTATTGCTGTTCAAAAAGTTCTGGTCCAGAATGGATTAATCATAGACTCATAGAAATGTGGGACTGCTTAAGTCTGTTTTTGAAGATTTTTTGTAGAACTATGGCAACTTTCAAGTCAGCTACAGAGTGTCCTCGGAGACTGAAGTGCTCTTCAACTGGTTTATGGATGTTCCCATTTTTTATGTCTGATTTGTGTCCATTTGTTTCTTTGAGTAGTGACAGTCCGGTTTGGTCAATGTACATGGCAGAGGGGCATTGCTGGCACATGATGGCATATATTACATTAGTAGATGGGCAGATGAATGAGCTCCTGGTGGTGTGGCTGATGTGACTAGGACCTGTGATGGTGTCACTAGAGTCGATGCGTGGGCAGAGCTGGCAACGGGGTTTGTTGCAGGGAGAGGTTCCTGGGTTAGTTCTTGTTGTATGGTATGTGGTATCTGGGGAGTATTTGCTTCAGGTTGGAGGGCAGTCTGTAAGCAAGGATAGGTCTGCTTCCCACTGCATGAGCAACCTCAGGGCAAATTCAGATCCATCCCCTGGGAAGACCAAACAATCCCAGAGCTGTCAGTAATCCTCATGACCCAACCACACATTGTCAGAAACAGGATCTCGCCTGCAGCAGCTCTCACGAGCTAAGAGGGCAGCATTTCAAAAGGAGGCCTGGAAAAGCCTGAGGATGCTACAGGGAGCAGGATATGGGAGCTGTCCCCTGATCGTTGGTGCTGATCCCAGTACCCCAGTATTACACTAAGGGGTTCGGTGCAGAAGGCATGGGAACTCGCTGTACAGGGGGTGCTCTCCCCTTGCAGACAATGCAGACCCAAATGTCCCAGCCTGATGTAGGAAGCACTGGGTGGCAGGGAGAAGGGCTCTGTAGGAGGTGCTCTCCCCTCACTGTGAGTGCTCACCCCAGTGCTCTAGCATAGTGCTGGGGGCGCTGTGCTGCAGAAAGCAGAGTGGGGGCTCACTAGCGGGCACTCTCCCGTTGGATTTGGGGCTGACCCGAATATACCAGCCTGGTGCTGTGCTGGAGGAAGTGCTGGTTTTCACATTAGAAATAACCAAATCCATGGCCCTGCTTCTCACTGAACATCCCCTAGCAACGTCCCTCACTAGAGGGGTCTCAACCCCTGTCTC
>VOCS01063433.1:0-20776 GCA_007922155.1 Mesoclemmys tuberculata | reverse complement strand
CCCTCAGGTCAGAATCGTCTCCCCCATCAAAGTCATCAGCCCCGTCAGAGCCAGTATCTTGCAGGTCAGATTCCTCATCTGTCCCATCAAAGTCATCATCCACATAAGAGCGAATATCTCTTATGTTAGAATCACCATCTCCACCACCAGACACAGGTTTTTCATCACATTCAGATTTTCCACTGGAGCTGGGTTTTACAACAGACACGGGGTTTTCACTGGATAGAGATTCCACTCCAGTCCCAGACTCTGGTTTTGTTTCCCCCGACACAAGTTTTTCCTTCAACTCATCTTCTGCTATGTGCTTTCCTGGGTCATCACCATGGAGAGGAGAAGCTGTCCCAGGGATCTCTGAAAATGGAAGCGAAAACAGGAAAGTTAGAGACCCAAATATGCCTTCATCACATATGGCTACGCCCAATCCACCCTAAGCACTTTCTTCACTCTGCAGTACCCGGTCTATTGGATATGGGCATTGCCCCTTTCCTTGGATAGTCTGTAGGTACCTGTACATAGGGTACCTGTTTCTATGATGTTCTGCTCTATTTAGATTCTTATACTGCACCCCTCTCTGTGGTGTCTGACCACCTTTTAGAAGTGTAGTAAGCAATGTGACTAGTGTCTGTCAATAAGGTCATCATCTATCTCTTTCTCCTATCCTGTCCCCAAAGGAAATTGTGTGTGAGTGAGAATTATTTTAATTTTTGGTTATTATTTCTTTCTATCTATTATCTTCTTTTCTCTCTGCTGTGCTCTGTGTTTTTATTACTGAAGGCAGGTCAAACAATGAGCTTTGTGTTTGAAATAGAAAGTGGTAAGCTGCCAGGTGGCTCTTAAATCCTACAGGTGTTCATTCCAGTCTTGGCCTGGGCCCGAGAAAAGCTCTGTCTCCTGCACACATCAGCTTTACCCGTGTGGTGGACAGTCATCAGGTGGATTGTACCTGAGGAGCAGAGATGTCACCCCCAGACACCATCCCAGGCTTTTGGCACTCTTTAAGGTCTCCTACGCTCATGCCATTTTGTACCATAAAAAACCAAGGCCCTTGAACTTGACTCAATAATCCGTGGGATGCTGGTGTGATGAGTAAAGAACGTGTTTGATGTGCTTGTGAAATCTGGGATGCGGAGCAGATTGTGACTCAAGAACCTTTTAATGCCAAGTGGCAAAAAGATGCAGGGAGGGGGAGCTGCAGAAATCTCCAGTCTGATTCACCAGTGAATGTCATGAGAGGGCTCAGACGAAAGCCAGTGTCATACTGGTCATCAATATCATTGAGAAATATGTGTACAGATACTTTATAAGGAGTTAGTATATACCATACACTGAACCTATGCTCCTAAGGGCTGTGTCCAGGGCTGTTCACCAGCAGAAGTGAAACACAGGCTCTCTGTCAGACAAGACCTGTCTATTCGTCTCTCTGTTCACATGCAAAATGTGGATTGTCTCATTCACAATGAGCCTCCTACCACCAGTTTGTACTGGATGCAAATGAAAGATTGTAAGCAAGAACTGTCAGGAAAAGAAACACAGTGAGCACGACTCTTATCTTGGGTGCACTTCAAAGATTTGCTCCACTATATTAGGGGGCAGAAAGGATACCCAGGCACACATCACTGAGGAAGAAAAGGACAACACTTTTGCTTCATGAAAAAGGGATCTCAGCCAGGCATGGCTGGAGAGAACTTTGGTTGTGATAAGCAACTTGAGGCAGGCCCTGAGCTGAATTTGACATGCTGGTCTGGACTGTTCCTCTGGGAACAGCAGCCTGGCAACTGTGTGAATGTCCGGAAAAGAAGGGGCTGGACAATGAAGGGAATGCCTGCAAAGTCGGGGGCTGGTGGGTGCTTGTCGCTACCTGTGCAGAGAGAGCGAGGTCGGCGGGGGACTGGAAGGCAAGGCTTGTGCTCCTAGAGGTTGGTGGTGCGAGGGAACTGATCCACAGCAGGCAGAAACAAGACGCATCACACTCAGACCGGGATAGTTAGGAGCTTCCTGATCTCAGAGAGGGTCACAGAGATGTGCTGCTACATCCTTTCATACTGTACATACAAAATAGTGGGGTCTAAATCAGCAGTTCCCACTTATGAAAGAGATCTTGGTGTCATCACGGAGAGTTCTCTGAAAACATCCACTCAATGTGCAGCAGCAATTCAAAAAGCTAACAGTGTTAAGAACCATTAGAAACGGACAAAATGGACAAGAAGACAGAAAGTATCATAACACCATTATATAAATCCCTGGTATGGCCATACCCTGAATATTGAGGGCAGTTCTGGTCTCTCCATCTCAAAAAAGATACATTAGAATTGGAAAAAGTACAGAGAAGGTGAACAAAAATGATTAGATTAAGTATGGAACAGCTTCCATATGAAGAAAGAGTAAAAAGGCTGGGGCTGGTCATGTTGGTTAGGAGATGATGGAGGTCTATATAATCATGACTGACATGGAGAAAGTGAAGTGGTGTTTGCCTCTTCACATAACATATGAACCAGAAGTCACCCAATGAGATACGTTTCTTCACTGTTGATTGGACTACCATGAGTTTGAAAAAGGGAGGGAAGATTTCATCAATAAAGGAGGCCCTGGCTGTTTATCAGGAGAGGTACCAGTTACCTGTGTCCCTCTTTTATTAACAAGGAACACCAAGTATCAGACTCCCAGGTCTTTGGTCAAGTCTCCTTCAGGGTCTCCAGTGCTCGTCGCATGAATGAGCTGAGCTCAGGCAGGCAGGCTGCTGGTTGGCTGGCACAGGGGGATATGACCCTTCCAGCCCAAGGAGACTTCCTGAATGCAGGGGGATCTTTTCTCCTCCTGCCTTCGGGGTGAGTTATCAAGGCCCTTCCTAGCAGGTGGCAAAACTGCTTCAGAGGAAATGAAAAGAGACCAAACATCTGACCTGTTTGAGGTTTACCTATGCCCATTCCCAACTGGCACCAAAACCTGTCCCACTACCACCATCCCACTGTGCATCAGCATAGAGCAAAATAGAAAAACCTTCAATCGCACTGACACTCAGGACCCCTTGGTCTGCCTAGACCTATATCCTGCCTCCATCAGTGGCCAATGTCAGATTCATCCAAGAAAGGGAGAACCCCTCCAGCATAGTAATCCCATGACAATTGTGCATTGTCTGTCAACATAAAATCCCCTCGTGACAGCACAGTGATCAGCTGCTGTCTTTAAGCATGAGATTTGATTGTCCTGATCTAGCAAATGTTGTTAACAGTTACAAAACTCTCCAGGAATAAAAAGCAAAAGGCTCACTTTGCAAAATGTCCTCTGGCCTGTACCAGCACTTCTAAGAGAAGCTTTGAACTCAACCCTGAGTCCTCTTTTCCTACCCAATCCCTCCTCTCACTTCGCATTCTCTGTTCCAAGTCCCCCCACTGCTTAGGTTGGAAGGGACCTTAGGAGTCATCTAGTCCCACCCCCTGCTCAAAGCAGGACTAACCCCAACTAAATCATCCCAGCCAGGGCTTGATGAAGCTGGCCCTCCCATGTTGTTTAATGTCTGCATGAGGTTTCTTGTCAACATCATGTCCCAACACACAGTAGATTATCATCAAGGCACTGAAGCTATGCAGCTATATAACAGGTACTTCTTGCCTCTGAACCCTGCCAGTCTCTGGGGGAATACATAGATGTTACTGACACGTACTCATGACCACACCCGTTGCTGCTGCACTGTCATCCTGTGGGGCATTCCATCACTGATTCATCCCCACGAAGGAGCCTAGCAGCCCCGGGACAATCTGTGAGTCTCACAAACTTGCCCATTGTGGTGCAAAAACTCCACATGGAATGAGGGAGAATCCTGAAGAAATGGGCCAAACTACGAACGAAGACAGATCTCTACCCCACTATCTGAATCCCTACTCTCAGGCTTGAGGCCACTCTCCATCCCATGACCTTTCCTTCACTATTCAGCCTCTGCTCCAAGATGCCACACTGTCCCCCATTTGTCCCCCCAGCAGCCAGTAGAGCAGCCTGGCACCAGGACCCCGCGGCAGAGCCCTGCCTGAATGCTGAAAGCCTGGGAAGCAGTTGTGCGGAAAGACTATTCAGAGAAGCAGTGGGTGGCACTATAGGCCCATGGTGACAAGGCAGCATGTTAAGGGCCATCAGAACCTGGTGGGTGGGGAGATCACGTGCCTGACTTCCACCTGAGCTAACTGACAAGAAGGGCATGTAGCTCTGGTTTGTGTTAACAAACCCTGCCAAGGCAAGAGCCCGCTGAAAGCAGGTCTGTGTGTGCTGAGCAGTCAGGAACTACCGAGAGGAGCCCCAAAATGGCTGTTCCTGATGAGTTTCCCTGCTGAGTTTCATGTTTGAGACAAGAAACAGAGGTCAGAGCAGAAACAGTCTCAGAGCCCCATGGCAAGCACCAGGTGCAGAGCCTACCCTCTTCTCTCCCATCTACACCTGAGTCCCTCACCCTCTGACACTCCTGTCCCCCCTCACTGCCTCCTGCCTGCCAATCTACGCCCTGCTCAGACTGGGGCAACCTCCCTCCCACAGGCTGACATGCCCCACGGCTTCTGGGACTGCTCTCCTAGAATCAGAGAGTCGGGAGGTAGAGCTCAGACGTCTCTTCCCAAACGGGGAACTGGGGAGGGCAGGGAGGGACCATGTTCTGTGCCAAAGGCAGAGGAGCTGGAGCCAGGTGCCAGCATGGATGAGCAGTGTGTGATGATGGAGTTCTGGCTGCCATGCCAGCCATGTGTGGTGCACGGCCCCAGAAGACATCGTAAATCTCTGAGTCCTCAGGACTCTCTAGTGCGGTTTGGCACCTGCATATTCTTATACCTTTTTATTTTGATGATAAAAGCCTCCAGCTAAAACAGTCCAGACCCTGCCGGCCTGAGCCCTCAGACCTCTGCCCTTCAGTGCCTGTCACTCAGCATTTCGGGAACTCGCAGCGTCCGGCCAGTCCAGCGGGTCTGTAATTCTGTCTGCAGCTCCAAGGGAAGCTCATCCCTTTGCCCTGGCTTTGCTGCGGTCCGTGCCATCGCTTTACCAGTGATTCTGACAATGGAGACGTCTCTATTGCTCCCTGCACCAGGTCACTGATGAGACAAACTAACGAACTACCTGAGGTGTCAGGTATTTCCAAGAACCACTGCCCCAGCCCCTTCCATGCCAGGTCTCCCCTTCGCGCCCTGCTCTGCCTGTACTCACGTTTTGTAGGGGCGCCCTGTAGCGCTGTCCAAAGGGTGAAGAGCCCCAGGAGAAGAAAGAGGCCACCTGACTTCATGGTGCTGCCAGCAGCTGGGTCTGAGTGCCCGGAGCCGAGCCAGCCTGCAATTTAAAGTCACACCCAGGTGGAGCTGGCTCAGGCGTGGGAGGAAGCAGCTCACAGGTGAGCTCTAAGGACCTCCCATACGTTAGCCTAATTCCACGTTGGAAGGAGCCAGCTCCAGGTATCTGTCCCTGCCCACACAGAATAAGGATATGATCAGGACCTTGTCATGTTTAGAAATTGCTTTGGAAGACAAAACAAAGAATCTTAAGGAGGAAACTGGAGGGACCAAGATCCACCAGTGCCCAGGGCCATCGGCAACTGCAGAAAACTGGTTGTGTCGGATATACACAGACTGTTTGGGGGGCAGACAAGCAGGGAAAAGCTCCGGGCTCATTAACTGGCCAACACGAGGGTGGGTGAGAGAACGGTGAAGCAGGAGGTCCGAATGACCAGCCTGCTCAGGACACAAAAGCATCGGGCCCGAGGAGATGAGACACCAAGCCCAGAAATGGCTCAAGTCTGACAGCTGCAGATTGGCCTGGAAATAGCCCTTATCCCCACAGCCCCAACCAGCAAGGTACGCAGGGGGAATTGGCTGGAACTGGACATTATTTCTCTAACCTCTGAACCAGTACGTGGCACTTCACATGAAACACAGAAAACAAGATCCCTGCCCCAAAGCACTTCCAGTCAGACTCAAGTGAACACAAGGAGAGGGACAGCAATTCAGGCGTGGGAGGCTGCTGAAGAAATCTGCGTGGGAAGACTTCTTGCATGAAGCCAGTTTTAAGTACAGGTTTACTCCACTCTTTCCGGCTGTGGCTCAATTCTGATGCCAGCACTCAGTGATCCACCTTCTTCTATTGCATTTCCAGTACTCCACACCTTGCAGCCTCATGGCTTTCATCCCAGACTGTCAGTTGTTTATCCTGCATTGTTGTTATAGACTCCTAGAAGATGAGGATTGGAAGGGACGCCAGGCGGTCATTTAGTCCAACCCCCTGCTCAAAGCAGGACCAACCCCAACTAAATCATCTCAGCCAAGGCTTTATCAAGCCAGGCCTTCAAAGCCTCTAAGGATGGAGATTCCACCACCTCCCTAGGTAACCCATTCCAGTGCTTCACCACCCTCCTAGTAAAATAGCCTCCTATCCAACCTAGCCCTCCCCCACTGCTACATGAGGCCATTGCTTCTTGTTCTGTCATCTACTACCACTGAAAACAGCCTCGCTCCATCCTCTCTAGAACCATCAGTTAATTGAAGGCTGCTATCAATTCCCCCCTTATTCTTCTCTTCTGCAGACTAAACAAGTCCCGTTCCCTCAGCCTCTCCTCATAAGTCTTGTGCTCCAGCCTCCTGATCGTTTCTGTTACTCTCTGCTGGACTCTTTCCAATTTATCCACATCCTTTCTGTAGTGGGGGGGGGGTGGGCAGGGGAGGAGCAAAACTGGACACAATACTCCAAATGTGGCCTCACCGGTGCAGAATAGAGGGGAATAATCACTTCTCTCCATCTGCTGGCGATGCTTCTGCTAATGCAGCCCAATATGCCATTAGCCTTCCTGTCAACAAGGGCACACTGTTGACTCATATCCAGCTTCTTTTTCTCTGTAACCCCCAGGTCCTTTTCTGCAGAACTGCTGCCTAGCCAGTCGGTCCCCAGCCTGTAGCTGTGCATGGGACTCTTCTGTCCTAAGGGCAGGACTCCACACTTGTACTTCTTGAACCTCATCAGATTTCTTTTGGCCCAATCCTCCAATTTGTCTAAGTCACTCTGTATCCTATCCCTGCCTCCCACGCCCCCTATCTTAGTGTCATCTGCAAAATTGCTGAGGGTGCAATCCACCCCATCCTCCAGATCATTAATGAAGATGTTGAACAAAACTGGCCCCAGCACTGATCCCTGGGGCACTCTGCTTGTTACCGGCTGCCAACTAGATATCGAGCTGTTGATCACTACCTGTTAAGCCTGATGATTTAGCCAGCTCTCTATCCATTTTATAGTCCATCCAACCTATACTTCTTTAACTTGCTGATAAGAACACCGTGGGAGACCATATCAAACGCTTTGCTAAAGTCAAGGTATGTCATGTCCACCACTTTCCCGGCATCCACAGAGCCAGTCATCTCATCATAGAAGGCAATCAGTTGGTCAGGCATGACTTGCCCTTGGTGAATCTATGACGACTCTTCCTGGTCACCTTTCTCTCTTCTAGGGAACACAAAATGGATTCCTTGAGGACCTGCTCCATGATTTTTACAGGGACTGTGGTGAGGCTGACCAGCCTGTAGTTCCCTGGATCCTCTTCTTTTTTTTTTTTTTTTTGAAGATCAGCACTTTATTTGCCTTTTTCCAATTGTCTGGGACCTCCCCCAATCACCACAAGTTTTCAAAGATAATGGCCAATGGCTCTGCAATCACATCAGCCAACTCCCTCAGCACCCTCAGATGCATTGCATCTGCCCCATGGACTTGTGCACGTCCAGTGAACCTGTTTTTTCCCTGCTGAGGGCGGCTCACCTCTCCCCATTCTGTGCTGCCTAGTGCAATAGTCTGGGAGTTGACCTTGTCTGTGAAGACAAAGGCAAAAAAAAGCATTATAAATCATAGTAGTACTGAAAACACCATTGAGTTAATTGCTCCATCTAGCTGGCTGATTCCCTGAAAGGTGAGAACGGAAGCAAATAACAGCTCACTCTGGACACACTCAGCTATGATCTGAAATATGAAACTACCTCAGCAGTAGCACACCATGATCAGGTTTCCATGTAATGAGACTTCACAACCTGAAGCCACACACTGAGGCATGCTGTTAGATTTGAGCTGAATATGGCCAGGCAGGTCAGTGCTTAGATGAGAGACCTCCAAGAGAACCCAGGTGGTGCAGGAAGTGGTACTGGTGATGATCTTCCTTTTGAGGCAGTTCAGAACCCATGCTCCATCCTTAGAGGTTCCTGGACACTTTTCTCAAGAGCGGGGGTGTTTGCCTTGGTTTTCTGGCTGAATTCCAATGCAGAAAATCATGTTCTGGCCCCCTAAATCTCCCCCTGGATTTTCAGATGAATCAATGGTTTGTTGTGCAGTGTCACTGGTGAATAGAAAGTTGTACAGATTTGTAACCTAGACATGGCTGCAGATAGATTTCACTTTCCCCGGGAACTATCTACAGTCTTAAGGCCCGGTCTACACTTACCTTTGCGATTCGGCGGCAGTCGACGGGAGATACGCAAGTGACGTAAATCACTTGCGTATCTCCCGTCAACTTTGCAGTCTCTCCTCCGTGCTCCGTCCACACTGCGCTGCGTCAAAGGGAACAGCGCTCCCTTCGACACAGCGCTACGCCACTTACTGGGGTGGTTTTCCTGCGTCACTTGCTGGATCGACTAAGTGCGTCTACACAGACCACTCAGTCGATCCAGAGCAATCGATGTGACAGCGGTGAATTTGCCACCGTCAGTGTGGACCCAGCCTTATACTGGCCTAAACTGTCCGTCAAGCATGTTGTGTAACAGATGTTACAGGAATTCAGGGACTGGTGGTAGTAATTAGACAATCATTTGCATAACGTGGAACCCAAATCCAATTCCTCCTGCCGGCCCCAGGGCACTTTCACAAGTTAGCAATGCAGCAGAGAAAGACACTGGGCCAAATTCCACCATGAACAGATGTGACTCTCCGATTTCAGTGACGTGGCACCCACTTACACCAGGGCTGCATTTGGCTGCTCGGAGGCCAGTCCCACAAAGGAGGCCAAAGGAACGTCTCTGGGAGGGCACAATCCTGCAGAACTCGGAGCTAGTCACAGAATGTTTGTGTTTGGTGACAAGTCCCCCTCTGTGTTGTTTTAAGCGTGCTCGTGTGGGTTGAGAGTCACGGGGCTATTTGAGAGACAACGTCCTGTCATATATAATAGGTAGGGTGCTTTCTGCTCCTTTGGGATGTAAGTCAGCATCACAGACCTGCCCAGTGTGCAGGTCGCAGGCCCCATGACACTGTAACATCCAGTTTGCATCCTGCCTGCCAGCATGTATCTTATTTCAGATGGTAAGTCCCAGCATAACTTGTCTTAGCTGCTGGCAGATGCAGCACCTTGTGCCTTCCCAGCCATGCGCTGTTTCAGCGATTATCTGAAGGAAGCCGGTGTGGTGTTGTGCGGCTGCCCAGGTGCATTGTGCCTGTATGTAAAACAGCATGTGCTGGCCACTCCTGAAGGCCGGACACTCGGCTAGAGGCACCTGTTGTGTAAAACAACTAGAGCAACAGTCTGAAAGGACATGGCCATGCCTGTGCCATGCCTATAGAGGGTGTATCATGGTCCGTGGAGCTGGTCAAGATCCCATGTGCCCTGGCGGGGCTGGTTTTTACCAGAAAAACAGGGAATGCAGGAGTTTTGCTGGAAGCGGCTTGGCTAGCCGTATGGCCAGAGCAGTGTGTGGGGTTTATAATGTTCCAGCTGGATGCCTTGACCTGTGCTCAGCCTCACGCTTTGCTCGTGGCCTGTGGTGGCAGGGCTGAACTGAGAGTTCTCCAAAGGGCAGTGGCTGGTGGTGGGAGCCAGAGAACTCCATCAACAGCCCCCAAAGCCCTGGAGTTTCCCCTTCATCTTGGTCTCTAGTGAAAAACCTGTGTCACACCATGTTTTCATCCTGTGATACTTCCTCAAGGCTCCTTGGACTGCTGGGAGGCTGAGGCAGTAGGGGCTGCAGCACGTGCAGTCCGCTCCGCCCTGTTCCCCAGCAAGGTACAGTCGCAGTTTGATGGTGGTGGAAGGCAAGCACCATAGACCTCTCTTGGGGAATACAGCCAGACCAGCTCTGGAGCTGCTCAAGGTGCATGATGTAATAATGGCCTGCAAACTTACCCTAACTGTGAGCTCAATGTACCCACTGCGTGTACGTTCATAAAGTGTCACACTGGCCGAGCACCACAGATGTTGATGGGAAAAGGTGCCAAATGAGACAGAAGGACAGAATTAGTCTGGACAAAAAGGCCTCCCGCTATCACCCAAGGACTATGTTAAGATCATGCCTGGTAAACAAGAAGAGTGTGGAACTGTAAATCAGTGAACCAAAATGTGCAAATTGAAGACTAGGTCTAATTGGGGGACAGCATAATGAAAGGATGGACTGTTCCACACATCACTCCCCTTTTTGGATCCTCAGAAAGAGATCTGGGGGGAAAGCTGGCTACTGCCATGCTAGCTACAATCTCCACTGTCTTCTGGGTGCCTGGGATCCAGGATGACACCATTGGACTTTCTTCCTCCTAATTCTGAGCATTGTCCTGATCAGACAGAACCAATTGAGAGAGAGCGAGATGACACAGGCACCTCCACTGGCTTCGGCTTAAATCCCAAAGATCACCTGGGGTGTAAAACTTTGTCACACACACCCCTCATGTGTCCCTTTCCTTCTCCGCCTTATTTTTTCTCTTTTCTCTAGCTCCCTTTGTTTTCTTTCTGTCTAATAATAGAGTGGTTTAGCTGGCCAAGACTGCGTATTCTGCAACACTGCTGTGACCAGCCAGGCAGCTAAAACAATGCCCTAAACAACCCAACACTGGTACAAGTTTGCCAGTCCCTGAGTGACTGATAAGACTGTGTACTGGGCCTGTGGTTTTCCAGCTGCAAGTGAGAGACAGAAACAGAAGCTGCATTTTCGATCTTTGTCATTCTTTTCTCTCCCCTTTAGTGTGTGTTTTTGTTTTGCCTTCTAGGAAACAGGATAGGATTTGAACAGAAACTGTAACAGCAGCTCCGGCTCATCTCAACTCACTTCTTCTCTTTTCCCCAAAGGACAGTCATTGCCATCATGATACGAGCAAAGAGACTGCCAGACAACAGTGTTTTCCTTCTAAAAACTCTCTCCTGCTACAAGGAAAGGAGCAAGGGATGTGGGTTAAACTGAGAATATTATGCAATACATTACATTTCAAAGGCTTTTTCCTTCTTTTCTATATCTTTAATAAAAGGTTAAAAGTATTATTAATAACATGTTTGCCATGGTACTAAGCAGGCAGAGGTCTCTGTATATCAAACCACAAACCTTGTTTAAAATTGTTTAATGCTGGACAGTGATTGGCTCAGGTTAACACCATTAACTCTTTGGGCCCATATAAATCCAACGGGCAGCACCGGAATTTTATAGCCGCAGTTCAAGAAGTAAAAGGAGTCCTATGGACAATGGAGATCATTTTAAAAACACATGGGGATGTTTTCAAAGGCAACAGGTGCCCTGAAGGAAAGCTGCCACTGGAAATAGATCCTACAGTGGTCGGATACCACTGATATCTGAGCTTGCAGGACGGAACCAGGCCGCGAGGACAGAGAGCTGCTGTCGCTGCCTCACTGCATAGGGCTGTCATGCAAACAATACACGCCTCACGCCTGGGCATTGACAGCTGTCTGGGACGGGCCTGACAGGGTGTTTACTGGCCAGGAACGAATACCAGCCCTGCCGCTCAATAGAAGGGTCTGATGCTGCTGGTCATGTGCTAACCACCGGCAGACAGAGACTCTGGTACCTCTGAGCTGCCCGCCCACCTCTGGGAAAAGGTGGGGCTGAATCATTTACCTTCAAGGAGAAAACAGATGCTGTTGAAATGTCTGGGAGGTGGGGGCCCTGCCTGTTACAAGAAGCAAGTCAGTGTCTGGCAAAAGGAAGGCCCCCTCAGCGAGATCCGGCATCCGGACGCCCAGTCTGCCTTGAGAGAATTAGGGAAATTTGCACACAAAGGGGCCTTGCCCCACCTCGTCTCCTCCCCAGCCTCGCCACCGAGTAATGCCAAGGCGGAATCAGCTGTGAAAAGAACGAAGCGACTGTCACACGAGGCTGCTCCTTGGGGTCAGACCCCGTGTTAACATTGTCAACCCGCAGGAATGGCTCTGTACTGGTGCCAGAACAGTGCAGCCCAGGCAATCCACACCCCCTGGAACTCCCCTTTGGCTCCACCAAGGTGAGCTCATCTGGAGCCCAGCAGCCATGGCAGGGGTAGACCCAGGCTGTCCAAAATGGTGTGAACCCCAAGTCCTCATGCCATGGCAGCCCCACAGGGGTCTGGGCACAAGAGTCCTCTTGGACCACGGTGATGGAATGGGAACCCCGGCCAGGCCCAGGATGCAGCAGGGAGACAACTGACTGTGCAGGGGGCAGAGGAACTTTATGGCGAGAGCCCCACCCTGTGTGGGCAGATGGGAATGGTCTGACGGGTGTGGAGGCTGCTCCTCTCTGTACCCGCCTCCCACACCAGAGACAGGCGTCAGCACAGCGCAGAGGGCGAGGAGCCCCAGGGGAAGGAGGATGCCTCCTGATTTCATGGTGCTGCCAAGAACCGGGTCCAAGTGCCCAGAACTGAGCTGAGCCAGGCTTCGCTCTGCCATGGGTGGGGCTGGGGCCACAGAGGGGGCCCCCCTGTTCTCCACAGACCGGGATTGCATTAGCTCTGAGTTCACAGACTGGAGCCACAGCTGCTGCCCTCCTTTCACATCCCACTTCAGTCCCTGCCCTGGCTCAGCTGTGGCCTGGAACCCCCAGGTTCCTCCTCGCTGGGTGAAGGGCTAATTCCTTTTCTTTCTGGGAATGAGCGGCCCCTTCCTGGGCTCTCCTGGTCCCTGGGTCTAATGGAGAGGACTGGGTGGGGAGGGGGCACTGCCCTGCGTATCGTGAGCTTCCATCTACACCCCTGTGGCACGTCTGCTTTCCACTTAACAAACCCCAGGACGGTGATCGCCCTTCAGCCCTCATCGAACACCAGGGACTTAGCCAGTCCCTCACAACGTGGGGCCTTTCCTGGGCCTCTCTTACTCCAGCTTGGTTGGATTATTCACGTGTAACCTCAAGTCTGCATCTCCTGGGTTTCTAACGCTGGGTGTGCGGAAAACTGCATCCCTGGGGTGATTCTTGCCCTTCCGACATTGACACACGCTCCCAACCTAAACTCCACCTGTGGGTGGTTTTTGCCTGCTGAGGAGGCCGTCACCAGTGTAGGGAAAGTCTGAGCAGCCGTGCAACCTGAGATAAAGCCCTGCACTAAGCAGAGGGGAGCTTAGCCAGGACAGGAGAGAGAGAGGAGAACCCCCCTGGAATTTTACCCCCCAATTCCTTGTGATGCTGTGTAGAGGCAGGAGACATTTCAGTCCAGATGGGGGTTTTCCCAAACAATTCTATGTCCCTGGGAAGCTGGGCTGGAAATTTGGGAAGTGCCTTGTCAGTGACAGGCTCCTAGACCTATCTCCCCAGCGACAGCCGCTGGCAGGACAGTGTGGCAGTACCAGGGGCTCTCTCGGTTCGCTTCCTGCTAGGGGTTCTCATGGGAGCCGCCAGGCCTGGCTCTATGCAGGGCAAGCGCATGCTGCACTCCTGCATCAGCCGTGGGTGGGCACGGGGCCGGGCAGCAGCTGGAGCTCCCCAAACCACAGCAGCTGTTACTCGTCACCCACAACGTGGCTTGTCTGAGCACTGAGCCAACGGCCACGCTGAGATTCTGCCCGAGGAAACTTGGTGCCCTAGTTACTGGCTCTGGCTGCCTGGCCTGGACGAGGCGTGTGCAATGTGTGTGAACCTTGGCAGCGTGAGCGGTGGTTTCATTCCCAAATGGCTGAGCGGGTGGAATAATGCTGGGAACACGTAGGTGTAGGGGTGGGAGCCTCAGTCCTCGCCCTGCGCTCATGGGCGGAGAGCATGGCCAAGAAAACAGGAACCCTGTCAGAAGAGGCGGCCAGCCAGTAATGAGATGTTTACCTCGGTTCCGTCAGCTTCGTCTGCTGTTCCTCCTCCGGTGGGGGCCATCCTGGAACGGATCCTGGCCTCTTGTTCATGAGAGTAGTGCCTGCTTGGGCGTGAAGGGCACACCAGCCTTCCATGATTTGACAAACCACAAGACCCCTGGTCTTGGCTGAATGAAACCTGGGTGATGCTGCTCCCCGAGGTTTGCGGGTTGCCAGGCCCTTGTCTCACAGCCACAGCCCGTGCTTTGGACCCACGTCCTCCTGGCTGGGGAAGGCCAGTGGCAGAAGGGCTAAGTCCTTCACTGATGAGAAATGTCAGCACCTCTCATTGGAAAGAGCAGGCTGCCTATTGGTTTTCAGAAAGCATCACTGCAGCCTCTGCCCAAAAAGTCACTGCTTGACTGACAGTTTGGCCAGGAATCCCTGCTGTCACGTCCCGTTTTGGACCCAGGCTGTGCTGAGAACACTCTGACAGCGTTTCCATGCTGCTGATGTTGGGCCTAGACCTGGCTCCAGCACAGTGCCCGCGCTGGTCACTGATCACCGATCACCTCCACAGAGAAACCGAGCTCAGGGTCCATGCTGCTCTCACTAGATCTAAGGGCCATCTTCCATCTTCTTATCCCCAGATGCTGCTGAGGCGCCTGCACGCCTGGTGGGGCAAACAGGGCTGCTGCTGGCTGGCTTTTCCCTCGACTCACGGAGATCTCAACGGTCAGTGGTGGGCAGTCGCTCCTCTTCCCAAAGAGCTCTCCAGTGCGGGGTGCTGCGGGGACCGGTCTGTAACCCCGCCCAACCCGTGTCTGAGGCCAGTAGAGGGCTAGGAGGAGGCCAGGGGTGCGGGGTTTTCAGGGCACTGACGACACCTAACTAAAGGACTCCATTGCATCAGAAGTGGGCGTGTGGGTCAGCGCCACAGCCTGTGTCCAGTCGAGATTGGGGACCGAGGAGAGGAGTGGGCTGAGGCCCAGCCCAACCAGGACTGGAGTGAGGAGGGGCAGTGGAACTGGCGGAGGCGACATCAGTCCCTTTGATTGAGAGGGCTCATCTGCCATTAGATCCCATTGCAGCCATAACCCAGTCAGCACTTTGCCATCAGCGCCAGGCCAGGAGGCTGTGACCTTTCCTTCCCGATACCAACCTTACTCTGTTCTCCAGGCCTAGGACACCTGAAGATCAGACTATTGCAGTGTGGTCTGCGCGGGGCTGCCCCTTAAAGCCAGGTGGAGACTGGCGCTGGTGCAGACCACAGCAGCTTGATTATCGAGCAGGGCCCTTCTCCGGGAGCTCCGGAGTCAGCATGGGCTGCCCATTGGTCTCTGCATGAAGTCTAAGGGTTGGGTTATGATCTGTGCAGCCCTAAATAGCCTGGGACCGGCCCTACGTCAGGGCTCCCCTCTCTTCCCAGACAAGCCGGACGCCACAGCTGCTGTCAGGGGGATCCCCTGGCTATAGGACAGAGGGAGGACTGGGAGGCTATTCTCTGGGAGGGCTCTGGGAATGGAGCTCGCTCCTCCCTGATCCAAAATAGCTTGAATTCGATGACCTTCTGGGCATGCTGCACAAACCGTTGATTTGCCAGGGCTTGGGGAGTGAGAGGTGGGCATGGCTTGGCTGCTGAGTTAACGTGTCACTGGAGATCAGAATGGGATACAGCCAAAAGCCAGTTGTTTGCTCCTGGAAGTTTTGATAAGTGTTTTTGAACTGGGAGATTTTGCTTGGGCATCTTTTATGATTGTTTAAATTTACATCAATAAAGGCGAGACACTTCCCTTCACAGAATTGCACCCGGGTGGGGACAGATACTGGGAGCCGGTTCCCAAACAGGAAACAAACAGGGACGAGACCGTGCCAAAGCCAAATAGGTCATTGTGAGCCCCCACCTCTCGCCAGGATCTCATACCCGGCTCCCAGCACCACCATGGAGTAAGGGGGCATCTGCCTCCTCCCGAGACCCCTCGCCCTCCAAGCCGAGCTGCTGCATGTGGGGTTCCAGGGCATTCACGGGCACACAGGGCTGAAGTGAAGATCCAGCCCTCAGCCTCTGGCCCTCTCCAGTGAGCTTGGCGTGGACGCTCTGGCAAGGTCTCACCAATCCTGGCTCCCCCAGGTCCCAGGCATCAGCATCTCCGCTGAAGCTGGCAGGGTGTTTCTGTCCTGGCTGGACCCTAATTCCCTCTTGGGCCAAGCTCTGTCCTAGCCATGTTCTGTCCAAGTCTGCACTCAGCTTAGCAGCTCTTCTCTGCACCATCTCCTGCCTCGGGCAGGGCTTTAGTGCCAGGCCCAGTGTGGGGTACACCAGGCTACAGAGGATGTGTGATCGGCCCACACTGCGGCAGGGCTGAGCCACACAGGGAGCGTGATGTCCTGGGCCAGCAGGGTACACAGCCTGTACCATGTCACCACACATCCCTTACCCTGTGTCTCCTGCTACCCAGAATCCTCTTGGCCTTCTCAGCCCCACTGCACAACGTGCCCTCATCTCCATGCCCTGCTGACATGAACCCTGGGCCCCTTTTCCTGGCTGCCTGGTCCAGCTCACCTCCTTGTCACCAAGCAGTCACCACACAGGCCGCAACAGGGCTTGGGCCTCCCTGTTTCTCCAGGTTCCTTCGAGGGGGTTTCCCAAGCCCTGGGATCTGGGTTGCTTCCTCCTTCCATCCAGGGGGACTGATTTATAGTCAGACACAGCGTGCTGGGAGCTGGAGCACGGCAGGAGCCGACAGGTCACTGTGAGCCACCTCCCTCCACTCCTGACTCTACCCCACCTGGGCCAGGGTTTAAATCCCAGCCTGGCTTGGAGCTGAGCACAGAGACCTGGCTCCCAGCAGCACCAAGGAGTCAGGCAGCATCTTCCTTCTCCAGGGGCTTTTCAGCTGTCCAGACAGCCAGGTCCATGTCCCTGTGCAATCCTTTGTGCCAGTTCTAGGGTGACTAGACTGCAAGTGTGAAAAATCAGGATGGGGTGGGGGGTGATAGGAGTCTGTATAAGACAAAGCCCCGAAAACCAGGGCTGTCCTATAAAATCAGGATAGCTGGTCACCCTAGCCATCCCTCCCGCATTGGGAGGGGCACTGCCAGCTCTGTGGGGCATGAGGGAATCTTCCATCTTCTGGAATATCCTGGCCCCGGGCCCCCGAGTGCTGAATCTCTGCTGAAGCTGGACATGGATGTTTTTTCCCAATGATTTCTCGCTTCAGGTGGTAAAGGTTACGTCACATGGCCCGGAGCTGCCCATGGGACAAGCCTCTGCTCCTGTGCCCTCAACCCCACCCACTTCAGCTGGGTGTGGGGGAGACACATCCTGGGCAGAAATCTCTGCTTCTGAGTTGCTTGTCCCTCTGCCCTGTGCCTGCAGATATCTGCAGCCTCCCTGCTGAAGTGGGGCCCTGCACAGCTGCGCTTCCTCGCTGGGTCTACAGCTGGTGCGCTAGGAAGTGGAAGAATTCTTCTCTGGGGGCTGCAGTGGGAACAAGAATGACTTGGAGACTAAAGCCAACTGTCTCCCGGCCTGCGCAGGGCAGGCTAAGAACCCTAGCAACCAGGCAGGGCTGCCCCTTACACAGGGCAATGCCGGGCCGCCACACTGCTCCCTCGTACATGAAGAGTGTCTGTCTCCTACCTATTCCTACAGCACCTGGCTGTGTCTGGCTGTTCTCGGAGCTGCTGCAGCTGGTCTGGCGCAGGCATGGATCAGGCCCGGTTCATGGCCAGTGAGTGCGGATGTGAGCTGAGCAGGCGGTCGTGAGGTGCGCGCTGCCTACGTGGCCCATCTCCCACAGTGCCATGGCTGCAGACAGCAAGGACCCAGGCCACTCCTGCAGTGCTGGCCACCATTCCCCCACCCCCAGAGCTGGAAGGGAACAATGCTCCATAGTGCTGCCGGGGCCAGGTCTGAGTCCCCAGCACTGAGTCAGGCTGGGATTTAAACCATCTTCCAGGCAGGGCTGAGAAGGGAGTGGGGGAGGCGCCTCACAGGTCCACGGGACCAGGACCCTGACAGCTTCGTCCTATTTCCCAGGGGATCCCTAACTCCCATTTGCTGGGACTGGACTGTGGAGGGGATGAGCTGCCTCAGCCCCACTGACCCACACAGGCCAATTACCAAGATTGGACCAGACAAAGACCCAGCCCCCCGGGACTCTCCCCCCACAGCTCTGCTCGTTTCCAGAGGACCAGGTCATGGTTTCCTGGGGTTCCTTCTCTTCCTCAGTAAACATTTCCTGACGTCCCAGCACCTTGGCCTCTGCTTCATCATTCTCCAGGTCAGGCCTGTCTCAGCCTGGGCAGCCCCCACCACCCTCCCCTAGAGGGCCTGTCGGTCTGGATCCAAGACAAGCTCTGGGAACAGACAAACCTTTACACTAGTGCCACAGTTTCACAATTGCACAGTTGTTTACATGCCCAGTGTGGCCTATGCAGCGGCACACCTGGCTGCCTAATACAACCACACATTTGCACACACAGGCATGCGAACTAGGCTCCCAAATGCACTGGTCTGGTTGTGTGTGAGCAGCTTTGGGAATGTGTCGCACAGCTCCCCTGGCTGAGGCTCTTTGTGACGTGGCTGCTGTTGGGGGAGGTCTGGGTCTCCCGATATTTGTCTTTATTTGGCTGCCGCGTGAGACCATTTTCATGACACTCTTCGGAAGGCTGGGTCCTGCAGGCTGCTCGGCGGTCTCAGGGGGTCTCAGTGATGGCTGGCCTCAAGCCGCCCAGCAAGATTGGGGCACTCGCACTACTAAGGAACAATCAGAATTCCTGACACACCCGTGGCAGCGCACAAAATCAGTGGCAGAGGGTGAAGGTCTGGTGGCTCCAGCTATGCTCAAACCCTGGCCAAGGTTCCTACAACTTTAGAGGTCACTTGTTCTCCCTACCACTGCCAGCTTCCCATCCTCCTCCGGCACTTTGCTTTGGGCTTTCGGCTTTCATGCGTCAGGTTGGTGCCCTGACTGGGCTCTGGGATGGAAAGTGCTGGGGGCTCATATTACCACAGATCATCTGCCACTAGAAATCGTATTGCAGAGACTCATTTTGGGCCCCGTCCGGCAAACTTTTACCTGTGTGCTTGGCGTGTAGCATGTGAACAGTCCAATTGAAGGTAAGCATGTGAGCGTGAGCCAGATCGGGATCCTCCTGTGTTTTTAGCCACTAACTGAGGAACTAGCAGAAAGGGCGTCTCACAGGATCCTGGAATTAGGCTCACAACAAAAGAGAAGCTCCTGTCCTGTTAGGAAGGGGGGTGGGGATGAGTGCAGGCCAGGGACTCAGAGACTCCTGAAACCAAGGACAGAAATTCACAGCAATACCCCGGCAGGGGTTATTGTTAATATCCATGTTTATTGAAGAGATATTTTCATTTCCAACACAAAGAGACCAAGACAAATCCCAGAGCAGGTGTCCTGTGGCAGAGAACACACGCTGCGTCAGGACCAGATCTAAAGGCGGCTCAGGCACCTGGTACATGCAGAATGGAGGGGAAGCAGCAGAGATAAACACAAGCGCCGTTAACAACAGTGTAACAGCCGAGGGGGGATTTACTCCAAGGAAGAGAACGGAGAAACGAAGGGTTTTTACAAAGCCAAGTTGTTTGTGTCCCTGGTGTAGAACATGCTGTCTGAACTGGTGAGCTCATCATCCCCACAAGGCAGGTCCCCATTGCACACATGGGGAAACCTACACAGACATATGGGGTCTGTGCAAGCCACACAGTTACACATGGGCAGAGCTGAGATTACAAATATAGCAGAGCAGAGAGAATATACCCAGATCCGAATCCTGAGTGTCAGCCACTACACCGGACTGGCTCTCTTTCTGCGTGTTTAGTAAAGGCATGATTCATTAACACATTGTTAATCTTGGAGTCAGGTACAAGTGTCAAGAGCCTGGTAGCTCAGTCCACAAGCCTTTATCAGGATCTTCCAGAAATAAACCTCCGTTTTTATGTGCAGAGCTGTGTAACTTGTCTGGTTTCCAACACGTTATCTCAAGCCTACACTGACCCCAGGAGAATGGCGTGGCAGAGGCCCGTCCAAGATGCCCAAATGGATTCGAAAGCCAAACAATCCACTTCTAGAGTTCTTGAGCTCCAGAGCAAAGCCTGCTCCCACACTGAAGGGCAGTCCAGTGCAGCTGGGATGGGGCAGGAGGAAACCTCGCAGAAACCTATACCAGGTAAATGCTCAGACAGAGCTGTGCAGGACTCACAGGAGATGCTTTATGGCAACAGAATGTCGCCAGGGCCTAAAGCAGGGGAGCAGCTTAGAACTGAAATGAGCGTTAAGAGCTAATGGAGTGAGCTGGGAGCCGGCCAATGCTCAGCAGAATTCCCTAGATCTTCCGGACTTATCAAGGCATTTCAAGAGGAGTCTGTGGCCCCTGGTGCTGGGTCCAAGCTCCACAGATGGTGCTGATGCTTGTTAGCGTGGATTACACCAGCAGAATTTGTCCAACACAGAATCCAGCAATTTGTCCAGAATATCTTCTGCTGCTGCCTCCTAAATTCTGACTTGTTCAGGTGGTTCTGGTTAAAAACCAGCTCCCGAGACAGTCTGAGAAACCATGTTAAAACACAGCTTTACACATTTGGGCTTCTACACTGTAGTTTCCCTTGAAAAGGGTCCTGCAGCATTAGAGCGATCTGCTACGCTGCTATCCAGTGGTGATCTACGACATAGCCAGTGTTAGGTAACGTGCAGATGCTTTGGCATGAGGGCTAATAAAGTGATGCCTTTACTGAGAACAGAGAGAGTTACAGTGGTTGGAGATGGAAAATGCCAATTAGCTTAGTCAGCCCATTCA
>VOCS01063388.1:0-17673 GCA_007922155.1 Mesoclemmys tuberculata | reverse complement strand
CCATGTGCCCAGGGCTCTGATGATCAGTGTGTGTGAAACCTCATAAATATACATATGACATTGCGACAAATATATTATAACAATGCTCTGTACATCGTGAGCATTCCAAAAACATCTTATATGACATACTTAGCATTATACAATTATGCTATAAGGATGAACAAGGGGGTGCACTGTGTCACAGCTGAATAATCAGTAAATAATAAAGACTTTGCAAAAACAGTAAATACATAGACAACTTTAATACATAAATATCAGTGGGCCTGGATGATACTAAGCATAGATACTATGAAGATAGGTGCCATCTAAAAGCATGACCAGAACTAGAATAGAACAAATGTAATTAATTACTGCTGAAAAATGGAGTACTTGAACAGGAGGTAGCAGGGAAACAAAGCAGGTAGCACATTTCAAATAAAAATGAGCTACCCTAGTAATTATTACATGCTAATATTATTTGTGAAGAAATTATAATTAATGAGACATCTTAAAAGGAAAATGGACCTTGTAAATAGCAAGCAATGAAACCACGAACAACAAACCACAGACATCTATAAAGAATACCTCAGGTCAAACTTAATTCCCCCCCCCCCTTAAAATAGAATTACTCAATTATCAGCTGGCAGGAACAGAGCGGTGGCAATATTGCGCTGTCAGTAAATACAGGGGTTCCGAAATTTCTTGCCAAAAGTTATTTCTGAGGGGCTTGGATGGGCCTGTCCCGTAGGCTGAAAGCTGCAAAGGGCATTGGAAAGTGGGGATGTTGTGTGAAGAGGCTCCCTCTGCCCGCCAGATGTGGCAGAGGCGGGGGGCCAGAATCACTTCTAGGTCTAGGATTTCAAGAGTAGCTGAGAGACGCAGGAGGCGGCGCCTTCATCCCAGGGACCGTCGATGGGGGTGGGGCCTTAAACTCGCCGGTCCGTCGGGAGCAGCAGCCCTACGCCTGTATGCTGGGGCAGGGGAGAAGCAGCCCGCTTCAAGCGGTGACTAGGGCCACCCCGCCGGCCCCAGCAACAGGGGCAGAGGGGCAGACAGCCGCCGCTGCAGCCGCACCCCTGGAGGGAGGGAGGAGCCTCGGGGGCAGGCGCGGCGCAGCGCAGGTCGGAGGGGCGGGGAGACGCGGCGGCCGCTGCGCGCCCATGCGGGCCCAGCCCTTTCCCAGGGGACGAGGCGGCCTCGGCCCAGGCCTACGGTCCCTCGCGCGGCCCGGGGGCTGTGACTGACACAGGCCTAGGCCAGCGCGGGCAGGCGGCGCGCGGCGCTTGGTCCCCGCCGCCACCCGCGCTCCGGCCTGCCTCCTTCGCCCCGCCCCCCGCTCGCCGGGACGTTGGCTCGCCGCTGCTGGCTCCGCCCCTTTCACTTTCCCTCCGACTCCGCGAGCGCCGGCGGCCCCAGTGACCCGACCGCCGGCTGGTGCGCGCGGCCTGCCCCGGCCGCCAGAGGGGCCCCGCGGCCCCGGGCTCCGAGCGGATCTCGTCCCGCCCCGCCCCCGCCGCGCGATGTCCCGGCCCAGCAGCGTGTCCCCCCGGCCGCCCAGCAGCGCCCTGGCCGGCGGGGGCCCGGCCGCCGCCTCCGGCGTGGGCGGCAGCCGGGCCAGGGGGCTGAAGGACATCCGCATCGACGAGGAGGTGAAGATCGCGGTGAACATCGCCCTGGAGCGGTTCCGATACGGGGAGCAGAGAGGTGACCGCGGGCCCGGCGTGCGGAGGCGGCTGGGGGCGAGCGGTCCCTGGTGACCTGGGCCGAGGGGCGCGGGGAAGAGGGCAGGCCTGGGGGTGGGATAAAGGGGTGGCCTGGGTAGAGAGGGTGGGGGGAGGGCAGGTTTTGGATTGGGGGGATGACCTGGGCAGAGGGCAAGGCACGGAGGTGGAGCAGGGAGGCTGGTGCGTGAAGCTCTCTGAGGGCCCTGCGGGGCTCTTGCTTCGGGAAGCGGTAGAGTCATTCCAGCATTGACAGAACTAGCTGGTGAGGTGAATTTCGCGTGGTGGGCTGGGAGCATGTCACGTCTGAGCTATAATGGTCATGGCTAGATTATATCTTGAGTGCTGGTACTTCACCTCTTTGTGACTGGTTCACTCATGCCATGCCGTGAGCCTCAGTGCTGTCCTGTCTCCTTTTGAGGTGCCATGGATACTTACTGCTTGTATCCCAGTCAGTTGTGTAAGGTCTAGCCCAGTAGATGAGCTCCTACACCACCCCCGTCTTGTAATTGCCCCAATGCCATATTGGCCCTTGTACCACTGAGATCTTACAGTGGCGAATGACTGCACTTGACTGAAAAAGCTAGGAATCCCTGCGGTAGTAGCAGCAGCAAGGGTTTTACATGTGTAAATGGGAAAGTAGTTCTGTTTTGTCAGTGGGAAGTATTAGTTTGTCTCCCCACTTTGGAGAGGGTAAATGAGACTAATTTGTTTGGAAGTTAGAGTTCTCTGCTCACTAGTTCTTGGTGAGATTGCTTGTTTTGGCATGGAAATGAGCAAATACAACTCTCATTTTGTTTTAAATAGGGATGAAGTAGCATGTTAGTTATATTGTGTTATATCTTTTTTTTTTTACTTGTTTCTAGAAATGGAATTTCCTTCTTCTTTGACTAGTACTGAAAGAGCATTTATTCATCGACTGAGTCAGTCTCTGGGGCTGATTTCTAAAAGTAAAGGGTAAGTTGATGTGGGGTTAGTTGTATTTGTTACTAAAATGAAAGTCCATTTATCTCTTTAAAAAGCCAGGTATGTTTCCAGTATTTCTTGTAGCTTGACCAAGGGCCAGATCATTCTTTTTCATGGAAAAATCTTTCAGGAGGGACTAGCAGAGAAGAGATACTGAGGTTCCTTGCAGGATTCTTTGAGCACTATTTCTCTGGTTGAAGGAATTTGGGGCCTATGCAGTTTGGGAAACCATGCCTCCTTTCTACCTTATGGATGTGTGAAATCGACAAAGGAAGGACTCTTTCCACAAAGAGCCAGGAGTCATTCTACTCTCAACTGTATTGCCTCCTAACCAAGAGTCTTCATGGAATCTGGGAGCTTAGTAAGGGACAATATCACCAAAAGCAGCACCTCAGTAACTCCTAGAAATCTGTGCACATCTACAGAGTGATGGAGGAAGGGGATTGGATTGTACTGTAGTGACGGGTTTACTCCTCCACTTGCTCAGCGTTCCAACCTAAGTGGAAAAGGGGAGATCTTCATGCAAAGGACCCCTTTCACACTGAGATAAACAGAAAATGATCAAGGCCCAAAAGTTCTAGGGTCAGAGCAGGAGAGAAAACAGAGCACAGTATATATAAGGAACATAAAAATCTGGACTGCTGAGAGATCAGTTGGGGAAATATCCTAAAAATGTTTTGCTCAAAGTCAGTCTTTCTTCTGTGATTCTTGAAATAACCTGTGAAGGGGTACTCTCAAGGTTCAAAAGTCTGATCATGACTGGTCATCATCACCCTAAATCGCTTTTGCTGAGTTTAAATGTCTCCCTGACAATAAAATTGATACTTCAGAACAGGAGCTGTCACACCACTTAGAATGGGTGACCCATCAACTCTGATATTGTGGAATCATTGGAACAAATATTTTGTGTCCTCATTTTGCTTGCTTACTACTTTTGAGCTGAGTCAGCATGGTTTAAAATTTATAGGTATCTTGGACTAAATTCTCCAGAAACAATTGCTAAGTCAATTTAATTTCCAGTATATTTCAAGAGCTAAATCAAAGAAGAGACATGGAGATACACCTGTAATCATCCACAATCATACAAAATATATAATCTAAGTTTTTTGATGGGTTGTGCAACCTAGGAGCAGGGTGCAACTGCAATTGTAAATGAATTAAAATCAACTATCCAAAATAACTATTGTATAAACATCAGGGGCAAGTTTTAAAACAACTGTGTAATAATTCTTAGCACTGGAGAAGTTTAAATATGTCTACTTTAACAGTGTATTATAAACATTTCCCATCATATTCATTAGCAAAGTATATAATTTGCTTCTGTTTTTAATTTATCTTGTTGGATTTTCTGAAGATTTGAGAAACCTGGTTGCTTGACTATGAATTCAAGACGTTGTAGTGATAATACATTTAAAATACATACGGTCAACATTTTTCTAGAATTCAGTTTTATAATATCTTTTGGTGTTACTTAACGCTCTTTACACAGCAATTCCTTAAACACGAGTATCTGTAAACAATTGTGGTAGTTCTGATCATGGATTCAGTAATATTCATAAACAGATGTGGATGGTAGAACTTGTTCCACTGAGAGAGGGAATGTTGGTCAGGTCACTAGATTTATTAACTGCTCTTCTTGAAATGTGCAATTTTATTTTAATTTTAAACTGCTACTTAGACATTCACCTTGAGACATGCGTTTTAAAAGCTTTTAGGTAAATTTGGGTAAAAGTTTTAGCCTTCTGAGGTAAATTTGATGTGCTATTCAAATAATGGAAATGGATATAATTTGACTTGATGTTTTACTGAAGAAATAATATTAATAGAGTAAAATTTTAAATATTTTTGTATGACCTTTGAATCATGAAAACACAGGAGACTCTTTAAAAGATACCTTCACCCATTAAAATGAAGGGAAATGTGAAACAGAAATCTAATGATTTGAGGGTGGGGGCAACTTCTTTGAAAATTAAAATAAGACACATCATGATAACTGAAAGGCCACTTAGGTAATATACTTCTGAGATAATAGCAGGTCTTTGGGTGAGGATCATAAAACCAGGTTGGCCTTTTGCTTAGGCATCCTATAGGGTCTCTTAAGTTAGGAGCGTGCTGGATGCTTCCCCTATTTTGTGTTTTTTGTAGTATCCTGCACATTATTCTGCATTTTTTAGATTTAATTTTTTTTGTAAATCATCTTAATACAATTTAGGAGTTAATTGTCAGAAGATTTGCATGTATAGGTTAAATAGTTACTACTTCACTGAATAAAAAATGTCTTACTTCTTTCAGAAAAGGAGCAAACAGATATTTAACCATAAAGAAGAAAGATGGATCAGAATTGGCACATACAGTAATGGCCTGTAGTTTGACCCCCAATACAAAACATGCTATTAGAAGCCTAATTCAGAGATTTCCTGTGACCAATAAAGAACGCACTGAACTTCTACCAAAGACAGAGCGAGGAAATGTGTTTGCGGTTGAGGCTGGTATGTGCAGTATATTCTGATAAGAGTTTGTGAATCCATACGGTTAGAAAATAACGTGCTTTCTATCTTCTATTCCAAGCTATATCATTGACTTTTCCTTATTAAAATGAAAAAGGAAGCTTATATTTGTATTATATTAATTCTGTTCCAATTGTAGATATGGTCCGTAAACCAAAGAGTTTACAATTTAAACTTTTTAAATGTCCCCTAAATGAGAGAGCTAGGAGAAATGAGAGAATGTTAAAATATACAGTTGATTTACTTTATGCCAGAGCACTGACCTGAATAATAACAGGTTTGTTGTTTGAACAGCTATTCAAGCTATGAGGGTTTAATTGTAGTGTAGGACATTTGGTCTGGTGCACAGAAAACCTCTTTCCATAAGTGTACTCTACTTCATTTGGCATTGCAGATTTTATGATAGTTACGTTCTAAATACTACACTCCTCTTGGTGTTCTTAAGGTCGTAAGATTAACAAGACTAGAGTTGTGTGTGTTTGGGAGCCATCGTTCAATATCCCTGTGGCAGTGCTTTATGAAGAAGGGTGTGTATGATTTGATATAGTGTACAATTAGTAAGTCTGTTTACCTATCCAGCCTGCTTAGCCAATTGTTTGCTCTTGTCCAGCTCAGTCTGTTAGCCTGTGTCAATAAGAATTGGAAATAAAGGACTCAAGTTTATACTCAATTTGCATATTCTGACTTTTTCTAGCATGAAGGTGTTTCTTGACAGTTAGATGTGACAGTCAGAGTAAGCTTATACCAAAACTGCTTGAAATGATATTTGCAAGAAGTAGGAAAACCTACCTGGAATTGAGTTTATTCAATAGTGATTAAATAGTTTGATTTTAGGTAGCTTGATATTAGACTCTTGTAGAATAGCTTCTTACACTAAATATTGTTATGGTCCTTGCATGATTATAGTATGTGCTAGTCTTAAATGTGTGGCAATGCATACCGTGTATCCAGAGGTATAGACTCAGCATAATCAGTTTACCTCATTCCAAATTAAACACATGTCTAAGGGTATGTGCAGTTAGACACCCACAGCTGGCCAGTGCCAGCTGATTTGGGCTTCAGGGACTCATAAATTGCATGTAGACTTCAGGCTGGGGCCTCATCCTGAGCCTGGAAGTCTACACTGCAATTAAACAGCCCTGCAGCCCAAACACTGTGAACCCCAGTCAGCTGGCAAGGGCCAGCTGCTGGTTTTTAATTGCCCTATTGCTGTGTAGACATATCCTAAGTGTCTTCAGGATTGGGGGCTAATTTAAACAATGAATGAGGCCAACAAAACATTAGGAAAGGGGAGGGAGAAGAAGCACATGGATTACAGGAAAACAATTATACATTAACTCAGAGAAAGCATACATGAATCATAATGGAGTAGTTTAAAAAATCATTAGTCATTTATTATTTTAATATATGATAACTTCTCCAGGAACTGTGGAAAGAAATGGGTCTGCAGGACAGATTTAAAGCCAAGATGGTGGCCTCACAGGTCAGCTTCTTTAAATCAGTTGCCACCTCGCCGTAGCTGCTTAGATGTGTTCCTGTTAAATATAATGAATTGCTCTCTTTTCCTGTGGGGCTGAGTCTGATGTCTTCACAACACTTGTAGCCTTTCCTGACCTTGGCAGTGAGATATTGAGAAAGTTAACCTTTTTATTCTTTCAGAAGTACTGATGTTAAACAACAGAATAACTTCAACCAGTATTTTGGAATATGTTCATTTGTCACATTAAAATATCTTGCTTCCATGTTAGTGCAGTGTGTGGTTTTATCATTTTGTTAATATAGAGCTTTCTAAAATGAAGTCAGTGTTCAGTTTTGCGTTGAGTTATAGCATTTTGAGGGACACCTTTGGTATTTACATGTTGATGCTATGTCATTAATTCTGTCTTTTCTTAGAGAACAGAGAAATGAGTAAGACAAGTGGGCGACTTAACAATGGCATCCCTCAGATTCCTGTGAAAAGGGGGGAATCTGAATTGGATTCCTTCAGGCAATCTTTACCAGTTTTTGACAAACAGGAAGAAATTGTCAGAATTATTAAAGAAAATAAAGTTGTTCTGATTGTGGGAGAAACTGGATCCGGAAAAACTACTCAGGTATGTCTTTTTGCTTAATAAAGTTAAAAGAAAAGGACAGAATTAGTTCTTGTTTGATTGAGCATATGTGGTTTTTTTGTGTCGGAATGAACTGCTAAACCAATATTTATTTAAATGGGAGCTCTTCATACTACTCTGTTGGCTTTTCTTTCGCCTGTGGGAAGGTTCTCTGTTAAGATAAATCACATTTTCTGTATGCTCTTGCAACTGAAATATTTGACAGAAACCAGGGTAAGCTTCTGTGCCTCTCGCATCTTTCTAATCATGATATAGTTAATGACTTTTTCAGACAAAATAAATGCATTTTAAAATGTTTTGTTTTATTTCACTTTATTTCTCCTTACATCCTAGTAAATTCTTCTGACCAAGTCAGATTGGAACCCATTGTAATAAAGCAGAAGACCATAAAAAACAGTGTAAATTACTAACCAAATAGCCTAGTCTGAGAAATAGACAATTTTATGATCAGAGAGATCTTAGGACGAAATCACAGGTATGTCAGATGTAAGACATGGGAGGTAATTGTCCCATTCTCAGCATGGGTGAGACGTCAGCTGGAGTGTGTGTCCAGGTTTGGGCACCACACTTTAGAAAAGGTGAGGACAACCTGGCAAGGGTCTGGAGAGGAGCAACAAAATGACAAAAGGTTTATCAAACCTAACTTATGAGGAAAGATTAAAAAACCTGAGCATGTTTAGTCTTCAGAAAAACAGACCATGGGGGACCTAATAAGCCTTCAAATATGTCAAGGGCTGTTTATAAAAAGGATAGTGATCAATTGTTATCCAGGTCTACTGAAGGAATGACAAGAAGTAATCGGGTTATTTTGCAGCAAAGGAGATTTAGGTTAGATATTAGGAAAACTTTATAACTAAAATTAAGTTTTAGTCTTTAAAGTGCTACAGGATTCTTGTTGTTTTTTCTAGCTATAAGGATAGTTAAGGTCTGGAATAAGCTTCCAGGGGAGGCTGAGGAGTTTTCATCATCAGAGGTTTTTAAGAGCAGGTTAGACAAAACTGATGTTAGAAATGATCTAAATATACTTCATCCTGTGGGGGGAGGGGCTGTACTTTTACCTCTCAAGGTCCTTTCCAGCCCAATTATTTATTGTAGGACCCCTTTGGTATGTGCTGTATTTTTAACACAGTGAAGTGACCTAAGAACACAGGGCCAAATCTTGCTTACTTTATGCACATGGGACATCCCAATGGAAGATTAAGGGAACAGGGTTTATACAAGAAAAGTAAACAGTTTTTGTTTTTTCTTTGTTACAACCCGTCCTGATTTAGAGAGGAATTGAAAATACCAGTTAAAAAAAATGTGTGTATATGTTGACATACATACACATGCAGAAAAGTGGATAGCAAGGAGTACAAATTGCAGTTAGGAAATGCAGACAGATGTAAGGAAATGGATCAGTGAAAAATCTTTGGCCGGTAGGGTTAAGGACAATAAGAAAATTCTGTAAATATCTTGGGAAACAAACAAAATGGTAACAACACTAGATCAAATACTAGATGAGGAGGGTAAAATGTCAACCATGATGAAGACAGGGCATGTGTATTCAGTAAATATTTATTTTCTATATTTGGTATTTATTTTTATTCTAAATAATTATAGCGTTCTCTTCAGCTCTACTGTGACTACATGAGATGTTTCCTAAAAGTTGTCATGGCAAAATTGCAGTGTTGCTATTTCCCTTTTAAGTAAATTGCAGTGTTCTTTTATATATTTAGATAGAAATTAACATTGTTAAAATGTTGTTAGATCATCCTGTGTGACAGTGCTCCTGATCTCAAGTGAGTATGGTTTATTTAATGCTGCTTTGGGTCAGGAACTTGAGGAAACATCATCTGAAATGTTTCAAAAGCTAGAGTTCACAATAGAATCAGAGAGAAGTTATCTACCTAAAGTCAAATTGAAAGATGCCTGCTCTATTTCCTTGATTTTATCAGTAATAGCTCATTATGGGTCTGTTAAACCCTCCTAGAAACAGTGAGAGCATCGGCGTGCACACGGGGTGTGCCTAGACACACCTTAATACACGGGTGGCAAACGTTTTTGGTCCAGCCCGTGGCTGCCACGCACACCACTGTGAGACCTTGAGATTCTGTGGCAAAGCAGGACTCATGGCGGAGAGTAAAACTCTGCGAGATCTCAAGGTGGTACTCTCCGCCGCAAGTCTTACTCTGCTGCCAAATTTTAGTTTGCCATGGGATTTCATGGCAGAGAGGAAAAGCTGTTACTCTCCGCCACGAGCCCTACTCTCCTACTTCGCCACAGAATCTCACTTTGCTATGAAACTTCATGGCGGAGAGTAAAAGGCGAGTCACACTTGCCTTTAAAAAGAATTTAAAAAAAATTAAAAATAAATTTCCCTGGGTGCACACCCTAATGAAATGTGTACACCCTAATGAAATGTGCTGCACACACCTATGAATGAGAGTTCTGTGGCACCTAAAAGACTAACAAATTTATTTGGGCATAAGATTTCGTGGGCAGAAACCCACTTCGTCATATCCTGGAAACATTTGTCTTTTGGCTTTGGAGGCCTTCCTCCTCCATCAGGAACAAGCACTGTCCTCTGCAATTAATCTGAGAGGGATCCCTGTATGTTTCTCTTTTGGCAACAACAGGGGGAGTAGTCTCAGCAGAACCTCCTAAGAAAGGCTAGTAGATAGGAGGACAGAAAAGAAAGATCAAACATTTCAACACCCAGCCTTGGAGTGATGGGTTTGAAGCTAGGATAAGAAGCTGTGACCTTTTCCTTCCATTGTCACACAGAAGGAGAGAGAAGACAACCTTGGGCTTCTATACTTCTCACTGCTTTTCTATTTCTGTAGTGGTTTATGATGATCTGCCTCCTTTGTTCTGGGTTCCAGTATTAAACACCCAAAATACCCTAAAATAAATAATGAAAAAAGTTGTAATGGGTTATTACAGACTGAACCTCCCTCTTTTTTGTAATATGAGGATCAATGCAAACTACTTTGCTTGGTGCTGCTCAGTTATATGTTTTGTTTGCTGAGGTAGGAAGGTTGCAACTCTATCAAACGTTAAAAAAAAACCCCACCCATTTTCTTTTAGATTCCTCAATTCCTTCTTGATGACTGTTACAAAAATGGAATTCCATGTCGCATATTTTGCACTCAGCCACGACGTTTAGCAGCTATTGCTGTGGCTGAAAGGGTTGCTGCAGAAAGAAGAGAAAAGATTGGCCAGACAATTGGCTATCAGATCCGATTAGAAAGCAGGTATAAATAGTATTACTTAATTACATTAAACAAAAAAACAAAACCCAAGTTGTATGACTGTATCTAACAATGAAGAAAAAATAGAGTTAAAGTTGCTCAAGGCAGATACCTTTCATTTCATGTCTTTTAAGCAACATGCGTATCTGTGATGCAGCATAATAAATGAATAAAGAAACACAGTTGGCTACATTGTCAGTGAAGTATAAAATGTGAAGTTCCATCTGATCAGACCTCTATGAAGTTGTAAAAACCAGAATTTTGCTTGCATAGACCACTTCCAGGTAGTAGAATAAAAATCTCTGCTGAGATCTCTAGTCTTAGTTTGATCTGGAAATAGATCCTCATTTCCTCAAATTATTATTTAAGCTTTTTTTCTCTCAAACAAAATCCAATCAGTTTTAGTAAAAATAAAAAAAGGTTATTTTTATTTGTATAGTTCTAAAAGTTTTATGAGCTCTGCAGATACGTTAGGAAGATGGGCCTTGTCCAAAATAATTTAATGTAATATATACTAAATAGTGTAGAGAATAGGAGGAAACAAAAACTAGCCTGTAAATGAACGGCTAAATTGAGCCCTTGTCTTGGTTTTTTTTTTTTTTTTTTAACTTTTTTGTTTGTTTATTAGCTAACACTTTTCAGCAGGAGGTTTATCAGAGTGTTGGGAGACCTGTGTTTTTTAAAGTGGGGAAAAAGATTGAGTGGATGTATGGTGAACTGAGAGGTGGGTGCATTTCAAGGCATATGGTGCCAGGCGAAAGTGGTGGGGAGATAAGTGAGAGGAGCACACTTAGTGCTTGGCTAGTTATGCAGCTTGAGTGTAGTGGAGGTGGTAAGGTAAGTGCAGAAGGTGACAAGTGAAGGGGTTATGTAAGGCCTTGAAGGTGAATACAGAGGTGTACATTTGATGCAGAAAGTCACAGGAAGCCAGTGAAGGGGTTTTAAGAGGGTTTGAAGATTATGAAGTGGCAAGTAAAATGAATTATTTGACTTGCAGTAGTGTTTTGACAGTCTAAAGAGAGCTGGAGCAAGATGAGTGTCTGTTTAGCAGGCCAGACAAAAGGAGGTTGCATAACTGAGGAAAGGAGTCATTAGTTCCTGTAGGGGTTGGTGATGGGAATAGAAAGGAGTAGATGTTTTTAGACTATATCTTGTAAAAGAACTAGAAGCAGCTTGAATGTGCAGTGAGAATGGGAAAGAGACAGGGAGGATAGTGGAATTTCCAACAGTGACTGACAAGAGAAGAAGGAAGTATTTGGGAGGGAAAGTAGTTTACTTTTGTAGTCTTGCTGAGTATTAGGTGACAGAGGCTACCCAGGAAGAGAAGCTGGAGAGGCATTCATAGATGGGAATCTGAACAGAGATAGGTTAGGGATGGAGAGGTAAAATACCGTTAGGCTGGTTTCTTCTTGAGATTTAAACTTGAGCGCTCTCCCTTTTGAGAGGCTGCATGAATTTTCAGTTCTGTTATCCTGTGTGTCTCCCAGGTCTGCCTACTGGGGACACCAAAATGAGATGCAAGCACAATACAGTTTTGCAGATACTCAAAATATAATCTCTTGGCCTCTACGACATGAGAGCTGAGATTCTCACGAACAAGAGGGAAGCATCTAAAAAAGATTGGCTTATCAGACTGATGTGACCCAGCTGATTTCAAGCACTGACAATTTAAAAATAGTTTTCAGTGTGTAAGATGGAAAGTTCAAGAACGTGTTTTTACGAACTAAGCAATCCTGCAAATTTTCCAGATAATTCAACTGACACTGGCATATTTATGTATTCCCAAAGTTCTGATCTTAGGCTTTTTTACTCTGAATCTGACGTTGCATTAAAGAGTCATTTCTTAGTGAGCAGGTACACTTTTTTTTTTAAAGTACCAATCTTCTTTAATAACTATTGCAAAGTAGAGTGCATATTTTAAATTGTGTAATTTATAACATTGCAAAGAACTGAACACGTCTGTTTCATAACTGTCTAATTAGGGTTTCTCCAAAGACGCTGCTAACGTTTTGCACTAACGGTGTATTACTTCGCACGCTAATGGCAGGAGACAGCACGCTATCAACCGTGACGCATGTTATTGTGGTAAGAACTCTTATGTGTTCACACAGAATGACATTCCAGAGACCTTGTCAACTGTGATATCAGGCTTATTTTTTCTCATTAACTTGCTGTATATTATACTTGGTTTCAAATATTCATGTCAGCTGAGCAGAATATGAATCTTAATTACTGTATTTGATGTATTTGGCTGGTGTATCTAGAGTAGGTTGTGTGCTTGTATGTTTCTCTGCATTAAAAATGTTGCCTGCCAATTTAATGGGCTCAGGTTTTTTTTAGTGCATACTTGAAATTAATAAGAGTACGTAGATATGTTGAGGGGAGGATAGAATCTTGAATTGTTTGCAACATCCATTGGGATTAAATACAGGGAGTTTTAGGGCAGCTCACGTACAGCTGTGAAGTCTGGTGAACATGTATCAGAATTCCATGTGTCTCCCATTTCTGTTTGTAGTCTAAGTCGAAGCAACACTTCTATAAGGATTCTGTAATGCAAAGTGCTAAGCACTTTGGCCTTCATTCTGCAGATCACTTAAGCACATGCTTATAATTAAGCATGAGATTTGTCCCATTGTAATTGATGTATGAAGCCAGTGGGATTATTTGCATGCTTACAGTTAAGTATGTGTTTGAGCGCTTTACTGCCTGGGGCCTTGAATGCTTAGAACCTTTCAGAAGTAAACTGTTAGTCACTTCAGAGAGCAGGATTCATGGCAATTTTAGTATCCTGTTTACCTGCAAGAATAGAGCAAGTAGAACATCATGTAAATGCTTGTGACCCTCTTAAATTCATTATTTTGGGTTGTTTGGATCTCTAAACTGGAGCTGGTATTAGTGGAAATAATTGTAGTAGCATTACAGTAGCACTTAAAGGGTCCTAATCAGGATCAAAGCCCATTGTGCTAAGCACTGTACAAACATAGAGAAAGGTCCCTGCTCCAAAGAGTTTACACCAATTTATTGTGTGTGGCCTTAGATTGTAACAGAAGGAAGGTTAACGGTCATAGGAACACATGGTTACATAGTGCTAGATATGTTCACAGTTTAATTGTTCTGTGTTATTTGACTTTTTAGAAAAAGTTACAAGGTATAAATAATCTCTGGTCAGCTACCTGTAACTAAATTATCCTTCATAGAGGGTTGTGTGGTTTTTTGCTGTTATGATAAATGCTGATCAGCTCTGAAAAGTTACTTTATAAAAATGAAATTGGAGGGTTCCAAGTTCGTCTCTGTAATTTCCAGGTCACATTTGATCAGTTATTGTGAAGGAGATTATTTTGTAACTGCCAGTGTGAAAACCTAACTGAGGAGCTAAAAATCTAGCAGTGTTTTGTGGCTTGTGCATCATCATTAGTAATAGATTCAACAGACAGATTCTGTTCTGAGACACCGGTGCAAATTCCTCTTTTTACAGTTTTTTATTTCTGGATATAAAAATGTATTTCCTTTGACAAATGCTTGTGTAATTTACTGGCCAACTACGCAATTAGGAAAGGGTACAATTTTCTCAAAAATTTTGATCCTAGATCTGGGACATTTGTCCTTTTTCTACTTGTTGCAGGATGAAGTACATGAGAGGGATCGATTCAGTGACTTCTTGCTAACAAAGTTAAGAGACATACTGCAAAAACAGACAACTTTGAAATTGATACTTTCTAGTGCTGCTCTAGATGTGAATCTCTTTATCAGATATTTTGGAAGCTGCCCAGTGATACACAGTAAGTCAAGCTATGATATATGCACAAGTTCTAAATCTGACTAATTTTAAGATGTGTTTTCCTAGCTATCAGTTACCTAGCGCATTAAAACATAAAATATTTGGATAAGGGTCTGTTAAACAGTACACATAAGCAAATCAAAGTTGAAATTGTGTGGGAACACAGCATACTCCTTAGTTTGCTGGTTTTTGAAACATTTCTGTAATCATTCGAGATCAGTGCGTTATTTTTACGACTTATTTTTATATTTTTTTCTGTGTTTTAGTGGTAAAGGAATAAAGCGGGGCTTAAAGATGAGAACGAGTTCATCTTGATGTAGAGAAAATTAGAAGTGTTAACAACTTCAAGTGTCATTCCCAGAACACTGCACTGAAAATATACCTTAAGGTTTTAGTCCAGACTTTGAAATTTAAAGTTTTAGTTTTAGTTCATTTTTGAGGGAAAAGTCTCGAGTGGTAATGGTTTATTTATTTATTTTTATGTAACTTATGGTAAATTTTTTCTGGAGCTCAGTTTAATACTGTTGTGAATGGAGGCTGTTCTCTGAACTAAACTTCTTTGCTTTGTTGTTCTTCCATTAGGGAATGGAAACAAGTGCTTCAGTAGCAAAAATGAAGGCACAATTAGCAAGTAATTAAGGTTGTTAATGTTTGGTACTAGGATAATAATTCTCTATTTCTTAATATGAACACTACTAGTGATGATGCAAATAATTGCTTCAGTTGCTGCTAGCATTGTGTTTTGAGCATTGTTCTTACTGAACCTTTTTGGTAACCTATGCAGGCTTTTTATTTTAATTTTAATGTTTCTAAGAGCTCTTCTTTTTTGGATCCTTACTCCTTGCCTGTCTGATACATAGAGGAAGCACTTCTCTTCCTGCAAATCTCAAAGGCAGTTTAGATTTGTCCAAAAGGTACACCATGACTTGGTCACTAATTTTTCGTATGCAGGCTGTGCAAGTAGAGTGGCACTGCAGTGTTTTTACCATATGTTAGCATCCTAACCTTCATATTTGATTTTGAGGCAGTTGCAAACACAAAATCTTTCCCTTGTTTCTCTGAGGCCAAAACTTCAGGGACTTCGTTCCCTGGAGGGACTGCCTGCCAAACTTTCCCTCCATTTGTCCCCTCCTTCAACATACCATGGTGGTGTAAGGTCAGATGGAGCAAGCCAAAGGCTAAGGAGGGCTTCATCTGCAAGGAAATTCCTTCAGGAGCCACAAAAGGATACTTTCTATGCCACAACTGCTATCAGCCAGCAGATCCTTCCTCTGAAAAGGTTCAGAGTTGCAGATAGTTTGCCGAGACCTCTGCATTTTTCCCTAACAGCTGAGACTCCTCTTTGGATAGCCTCAAAAGAGTAAATCAGTTCTTTTCAGTTCTTTGGACTAAACAAACAAAATTGTGCTCACCTATCAAGGACTGCTTATGAGTAAGTCCAAAATTTCCCCAAGCTTCTGGTCTAATTCAATTCTTCTTGAAAAGAAAAGAAAACAAAAAAAATAAACAAACCCCAAACAGGCTTCCATCCCAGGTTCTTAACAGAGTCACTGGTAAGGAACCTTGCATTCTTTCAGATGCACCTACTTTCCAAGAGGAAGACCTGAATGATAAGAAATGTCAGGCCTCAGGATCCTCCTATGGGCTAAGACCCAAAGAGATCACCAGACATGAAAGATGACCCAGATCCCCATCCTCACGTCTGAAGGACTTCAGATAATTATTTGTTTCTGGGAGCTCTAGCTCATCTTCTAAAGAAAGGGAACACTTGTCTTTCGATTATGTTCTTGACCCAGAGAATCAGGAGAAATTTTTACCCTCATATATATTTGAATCTGATTTGAGGGAAGGTGGAGATCTATCCAGAGAAGAGAAAGTGAGCATTCTAAATCCAGGAGCAAATCGAAAACAGAATTTTCTAATATCCTTCATTCCTTGTTAGAATTCTCTTAACAAGGAGAGTTAAGTTCTCAGTTGAGGGACAAATCTCAGTTTCAAGCTCTGAAATTCTGCAGGCTCTGAAGGTCAAAAAATACTCTTTTCACCTTCCCAAAGGCTGATGCATCTCTTGGAAGGGAAATTAAAATTTTTGTTGAAGGTTCTTTCTAAAAGTCCCAGCAGACAGGAACAAAGGTTACCATTAGAAGTGACTTTAAAGCTGCTTCCACAGTTCTTAAGTCTTGCTGGCAACCACATGTTTGTTTAGAGCTGAAATGTGCTAGCAGTACTTATTGGTTAACTCTGTCATTGTACCTGAGAGGGAAGAACTGCAGATGTGGACTTAGTCAGACCCGCTGGGTTAAGCACAGTAAATTTAAAGAAAACTGAAGCACTAAAGCTCTGCTCTGGAGGGAGAGGAATGCGAGTTACTGTACCAAGAGAGGTGATGGCTAGAGGCTTGGGACCTGAGGGATGCCCTTGAAGAGACTACATTGGGTATGTCTACACAGCAAAGAAAAACTCACAGATGGCCTGTGCCAGACAACTCACGCTCACAAGGCTCTGGCTTTGGGGCTGTTTTGTTGCTGTGTAGACTCCCGGGCTCGCTCAGGCAGGTGCCTGAGCTCTGGGACCCTCCCATCCTCCTAGAGTCTGCGCTCCAGCCTGAGCCTGGAAGTCTACAAAGCAGTGAAACAGCCCTGCAGCCTGAGCCTTGCATTCCTGAGACAGCTTGCATGAGTCAGCAATGGGTTTTTCTTTGCTGTGTAGAGAAACCCAGAGGAGGCAGAGATTCAATTAACCCCTTAATTGTGATACTCGCATACAAGGGTAGGAGTGTATTTCATTCCTATAGACAAAGGTGCCAGAGAAACAAGTCCTCTTATTTCAGCTGTAAAGCATGGACCTGAAACATCAGAGGGAAACCCAGATCAGGGAAAGGGTCTAACTCCTTCTTTTGGTTTAATCAGCAAGTAAGACTACAGGTCACGTTCCAGTAACTGGTCAGCTTTCATAAAGCACACTGCATTCACTTACAGAGAAAATGTACAGAAACAGTATACATGCATGCTAAACTTACCAGGCATCATGTGTTGTCCACATGGGTTCCTGGTGGTAGGTACATACAAAAATCTGTTAGTTCTTTGTTCTAGAGTGGGTAACCAGAGACAGATTAGGCTGACTCTAGTTTTTGGGGTCTTTGTCTCCTAGGCCTTCTGAACTAGATAAAATCAGTCGATGCCTCTTACCTAGCCTTTGGAGCTCTGCTGTGCCATGCCCTCCTCTCACCCCCTCGCAGAATCTGCATAACTGGCATTGGGAATTTGAAATTATTTTCCCCTCAGTGATTCCAGATTCTGTAAGAGACCCACCCAGGAAGGCAGGAACACAGAGATAGATAAACCACTAATGGCTAGCATAATCTATGAATGTGGCATC
>VOCS01063202.1:0-19194 GCA_007922155.1 Mesoclemmys tuberculata | reverse complement strand
TTTGATTACATCTTGTTGTTGTTTTTATGATCTGTTCCTGGTACTTGTTTTTGCTTTTACATCCATTTGGCCTTTCCTACTTCGATTTATCCACTCATTTGAGACTTTGTTGAACTGCTTATTATGAAACAGGTTTTAAAGTTTTGCCTTAATAAAATTTTGACTTTTCATAGGTTGTATGACTTCTATGAACCACAACATATGAAAAACTTTAAACATAATTAACTGTAATGTTACAGATGAGATATATTTAGCTGAATGCTTCTAGTCTGTCATGAACAAAATAAGTTACATTGTTTTTTTGTTGCTAAAGAGGAGAGTTGCATAATCTTAAATGTTGTTGGTATGTCTACACTTCAAGAGGTACAACTGCACAGCTGCAGCACTGCCACTGTAGCAAGGTAGTGTAGACACTTCTATATCAACAGAAGGTGTTTTTCTGTTGCTGTAGTAATTCCACCCCCTCAAGAGGCGGTAGACACAGCTCGGTTGACGGAAGAATTGTGGGTGGATTAGGTCAACCTAACTGCATGGAATTTTTCATAGCCCTGAGCAATGTAGCTTCATCGACCACCTCTTAGTGGTGGCTATTCCAAACATTTCATGCCTCCTGAGTTTTTAAAAGGGCAGCAACTATAACGGACATACAAGGTTTACTTTTCAAGCTGCAGTGCAAGGAATATTCAGAGGGTAAATTTGCACATGCAGAATCACACCCGCATTTCCACAAATATCAGAAATCCATTCTATATCTGGAGTAGATTTAAAAAGACTTTCAGGCAAAAGACTTACTGAACATAAGCATGAACTTAGAGATACTTATTACACGCAGGAGAAAAGTCTTTGTGCTTTTGATTTAAAGCTGTAATAGTAAGCACTGTATGCTTTACAGATGACAGGACAACGCTCAGTTCTGTGTCTACAGCATAGAGCACAACTATTTGAGAACTGCAGCGGTTTCTATCCTTCATGACTAACTTTCAAACATCATACTTCATGTTTATGAAGTATAATCCTGTTGTCCTTTGTCCATTCTTCTTTTCTCCCCTGCTCCTACTCTTTTTGAGTGCTGTTATTGGAAAGCTAAAGGCAAACTTATATCTGTCATCCCAGTAGTACAATTATTTATTTCTCATGCACTTTTGCCTCGAAGCATGGAGTCTACACAACTTGCTTGGCTCTTCTAATGTTTCTCCTACAGAGAGAGAGACAAAGAGAAGATATGAGGAGAGAGCTGCTTAGAGTTCAGGTGAGCAACAAGTCCCTGCCATGTCCCCCAACCTGTGTTAGTTCAATTTGGCAGCTGCTTCCAGAAGCCTGTGAGAGAGACTCTTCTGACTGGGGAAGTACGACCACCTCTCTGATCTGGAACACTCACTATAGCTCCAGTAAAGCCATGGGTTGCTGCCCTCCGAGTTATTCCTGCCAGAGGATTTCAGTACTATCTACTGTCTCCTGTTCTACTTCAAACTTTCTCTGCCCATCTTCAGTCCTGTGCATTCTTCTTGCTCAGAACCTGTCAGCTGAGCTTTGGTCTCCTGGTGTCCTGCATGTCTTCAGCTGGTAAGCAGAGGAAACAGCATAGTATGCGAGGTATTTCTTTGTTACAGCTTAGATACTGTGGTAATAAGGCCATATAGAGGCATTTCTAGACTTGTTGATGCAAGACAAATAATAGTGTAGCCCTTTTACGGCTAATACTGACCTCAGCTTTGCTGCGACATAAATAATGAGAAAACATTGGTCTGTTTTTAATTAAGGCATGTCTTTGCTGCTGCGGCAGCAAATGAAGGCATCAATGCAGCAGCATTGATTGAGCGGGTCTGTGTAGACTCGCTCAGTCAGTGGGAGAGTACTCTCCACTGAATTAAGTTATGTCTACACTGTCGGCAACTTTGGATTGATGCCAAGACCCACTCAATTGATCCCGAAAGTGCTCTCAGGTCAATGCCGTTAATCCACCTCCCTAAAAGGAATATGGCTGTGTCGACCAGAGGGTGTCTCCAGTCCATGCAGCACAGTGAAGATGTGAGCAACGTAAGCAAGTCAACAGGAGATACACAAGCCAGCAGCAGTCTAGACCAAGCCTTGGTCCACCTCCCTGAAGGTGGAAGGTAACATCAACGGGATATACTCTTGATGTAGCATTGTGGAGATGCTGTGCTGCTTAGACGCAAGTACATTGACCTGAGATACTCTAGTTACGTATCTCACATCGCCCCAGTGCAGCAGCGTAGACCAGGCCTTAAGTTCTTTTTAACATTATTTCTATTCTCTTTACAAAAAAAACTGAGTAATTTATCAGTGTTTATAAACGCCATGCAAAATTGTCTGATGCAGAATCATTACAAACTCTGTCTTTTGATGCTGTTTTAACCATAAATGAAATGTTAGATAGTTGCATTTGCTATAGTAAACAGTAAAGGGAGCCATAATATCAATAATGCAAATTATGATAGACAGAGCACAGCCAGAGAATGCTATCAGATATTACATATTTTGTTTACATTGTTACAGACAAAAAAATCTGTTCTGTCCTCTTCTCCCTATTCCCTTTGCCGTTTCCTAACAGGTGATTGTTTGACATGAGAACAGCGATCATTTCACTTACTGTATTGTATTTTTTCTCATAACTGGGTGGGAGAAGAACACAAATTTAGAAACAAACATCATGTAAATTAATAATGTTAAAAAAAAAAGTGAAAACTGCCTGGTTCACAAACAAAACAAGGCTTTTGAGGAGAGAGCACTTGCATCAATAAATGGTGCAACGTACCAAGTAGGACAACAAATTGAGGTTGTCAGTCCAAGAAAGGAAGCGAATTCCTTGGAATTGGCCCAGACCCTGCCATTATATGTCTCCTAGGCTGGGGCTGTAAGCTCAGGTGTCTCAGCTGGTCTCAACTGTCTGGGGTAAAGCACAAAACAAGGCTCTATTTTAAAATACTGAATGTATCCTGGACCTGAAATTTAAAGGGCATAATAGGTCCCCTGCTATAGTGATGACCTGTTTTTAACGCTCTCTCTATATGTTGGTTTGTATGGACATAACCGCTTTTGTTAACTTTTATCTGAGGTTTTTTAAAGGAAATGTATAGCAAACAAATCATGAGACAGTTATAGCTGTGTTTAAAATACAAAAGAGGTCTAATATTTAGCAAAAATATTAGAAAAATTGGGTTGAACTATTTATTGTTATAAAAAAAGGAAGACAAAGAGCAAGAAAACAAGTAGTAAAAGAAGGTTGAAATAAGATAAAATGTAAAAAGTACGTGAAAATACATATGTTGCTAAATGACCCAAAAACAAACAAAGCCTATATATAACAGTTGTTTGTCACCTTGAAATTTAAACAGTAATCTCTCATGCTGTTAACTGTGTGATTCACTCTCTTATGCTAGGATTGGTCTGATTTCTAATGCCTTAATTGTCATTCGTATTTTATTATACAAAGAAGATACTATATAAATGTTAATTTGACTAATCCTCTGAAGCACAGATTGTAATACTTTTATGGTAGGACTGCCCCCAAATATTTGGATGCAATGTTGTTGTAGCCCTGTCCATCCCCACATATTAGAGAGACCAGGTGGATGAGGTAATAGCTTGTATTGGACAATAAAAATAGGTCCAATAAAACATCTCCGCCACCTTCTTGCTCCAAAATATTTGTGCAGTGTTCACCACCCTAAAAGCATCACCAACAGACATGACTCTCTTAGAACAAACATACATATTTTAAAAAGGTATTCAAGGGCCTAAATCAGGATCAGGGCCTATTGTGGTAGATTCTATAAAACTATATCAAAACACATTCCCTGCCCTACCTTTGGGCCCAGCTACATCAAATAGAAATGGGGATCCTGACCACCCTAGACTCCATTGCAACAGTGGGAAAGTTGTGTCGGGTCCAAACAGGGGCTTCTCAACTCCTCATGGTATCATGAGGGGTGGGAGAGGACAGCTAATTTGCAGATTGTTAAAACATGTTTAAAGCACCATTTCAATATTAATTCCTGCAAAACCAGGCCATGTTGATTACCTTAGCCTTCCTTTCTGAAATCTTCTAATGAGTCACTTATTGCCATAAGGCAATAACTTCTGTGTAAAATGAACAACATGTATGAGATCCCCTAGTTTTACTTTGCAGCATATTCTGTTTCTTCTAATCCCACCTCTATTCTCCCTGTTCTAGAGAAACACAAAATAATGTGAGCCCCACTTTATAATGGCCAATTAAAAAACAACGGTGGGCTCAGATATTTTGTTCTTCCTCATCTAATTAATAGCCGTTTTAGGGAAGGTCAAACTTGCACTTTATCACTTCATAGGGAGATAGATAATCTAAAAGTTTTCAATAATAAAGATCTCTGGGTACAATATTGGGTAGAAGTTATTGTTGGCTGCAGGGGGGAGGTGAGAGGTACTAAGACTAAAGTTTTAACTCATCAAATCTACTTATGAAATGAATACATGGGGTTCTGTTCTGATGGCAGTAAGTATATAGGATTTCCTGTAGGACAGTAATACATATTTGATGCTCCAACTTTGGCAAGGCTGCCCTAGCTGTTAGTCTTTTCAGCATTCATGTTCCTTTGAGATGGTTATGATGATAAGTGATTTTTGGCAGAACATAGTTGCATTTTAGGAGTGGAAAACCATGTGGTGTTGAACTAGTGACAGAATAAACACCTGTGTTTGTTCCTGTTTCAGATTGGTTGTTCCGCTCTTTAGGTGTGGTTTTTTAAACATGCAAAGTGCCCTTGTATCCAGAGGAAAACAAAATAATACACATTGTAAAAACTGTATGACCCATTTGCCTCTACCTCCCCAGCAGTAGATGAGAGCTAGAAGAGCCATACATGTTAAACATGTCAAATGTAATCCAGTCATCTCTATCTTCCGCTGGTTGGAATTAGCAGGGAAGCATGAGAGAGGTGTCCTGGCACAGGGAGTACCAGGAGTGGCCTATGGGCCCTTTAGAAAAATCCATGCTCATGAGCCCAGTCTGCATACAGACACACACAGGTGGTCTGTAGAACTCATGCTCCATCTCCCAGCTTACAATGGCGTAGAGGCCAGTCTATCCTAAAAGGAGAGGGGACTGGAAAAAGAAAAAGGAAAGGAAAAGACATAAGGACCATGGGGGAAAGAGCTAGGGAGTCAAGGTACGAGTCTTAAGGACAGCATGAGTGAAGGGGGAAGAGTGAGAGAGAGATGGGAGCTGAGACAGTAATAGAGAATACTGAGGACAGAAATGGAGGAAACCAGGAATTGGGTAAAAATGAGGCAAAAAGTAAAAGGGTACTTGGGGCAGGAATGGATAATCAAATAAAAGGGAGAGAAATACACAGGCAGAAATGACAATGGTCCAAAGAGGACAGTGGGCAACAGGAGACTCCCACAGATTTTAGGGGGCTTGAAATCAGGCCCTGTGTGTGTGTGTCAATAGAAAGTTAAGCTAATTTCCCTTGCCCCATCAACAGAGTTTCCGTACGTGTAAGCGTTGCTGGAATTTGGCATTATGAGTTGAAAACCAATGTAAGAATCAGGAGCCCCAAATGCTTTTGACATCAGAAGCAATTACATCACATTAGCTGAGACTCGCAGTTCTTTTTTTCTGACCCTTAGTATTGCATTCTGTTATGTACAGCTGTCCTCAGAAGCTCGTTGCATGGCATTGTCGGTCACCCATTGCTTTCACTGAGCTAAATTTTAGAGGAAGTGGGCATATGGTACATCTTTAATGGGCACCAGAATGCAGCAGTTAGTCTAAAGGAGATTTCTTTTGTTTTTTCATTGTTTTCTTTCTGAATACCACTTAAAAAACCAATAGATCATGTTAAAGGTGTGATTTAAAGCAACAAAGGAGAGAAAACAAAGCTAAATCCAGTACCCCTTTTCATAAAGAGATGTCACTCCCTGTCCTGAATTCTTAAGACTTTTTGTTTCTTTTGTTCCACAATGGTTTGAGATAAGGAAACTTCCTGATTCTTGTCTTTCCAAGTTCATCACTTCAGTTTTCAAACTTGGAAGCAAAACTGATTTTAGTAATTTGTGTCCTGCCGGAATGTTTACCTAGCACTAAATGGAATAGTTGTGGCATCCATACTGTATGACAGGAGAGTCCTACAAATATGTATTAAAGAGTCAGCTTCAATGTCCATTGAAGTCAACAGGAGATTTCACGGAGTGCTGGATTAGGCCTTAATTCATTAGATAATTTCCGTTTGTAGAACGAGTCGTCAAAATAACTTTTTGAGTGACACAATTTTGTTTTATACTTTTGGCTGAATGGAACTTCACCCCCAAGTGAAAATACTGCCTATATCCTATTTATTGCTGTTCTTACAGCATCAAGGGGGATGCTTTGAGCAAAAGAAGGGCTCTAGCATTCACAAGTATGCAGACTCTATTTGTTCTCTGTGCAGACTAGTCCCAGTCCCTAAATCCTTGACAGTGCAGATGTTGGACTGTGTAGAAAGAAGGCTATAAGATACTGTGAGGATGAGAAGGTTGAGTTTATCAAGCCAGTGGCGAGCTATCAAATCTAAACCCTCTCCTTTCTCTCGTTCCTATATTCTTCCAACAGTTAAAAGAAGTATCTCGGGACTTTGACCAAAGTTAATTACCTGAGTTATGGTGTTATGCCTGCCACCTGGTCACCAGTCTATAAAGCAGACATAACTATTTCTCAGTCTCCCCTCTTTGCTAACATTCCAGATGTAGACACAGCCTCAAACTGGCATCTAATTGATTCCCCATTAAACATTTAGATGTGTGGGACACAGCTGGAAAGAAATAAAATCTTTTCTCCAGAGGAAAAGGTTGTTTTCTTGCTCTCTCTTTTGGCTATTTGGAGATTACAATCTCAGAGAAAAGTTGAAATAAAATTACTTGAGCTGAATAAAATTTGGGGAAATTTTTCACCAAAAAGTCTGCTCCTCCTCCCCTCCTTTTCAATTTTTGGTTTAAAAATTTGAAAATTGCCAACCAGCTCAAAAACTATTGTCCATTAACTCACAGAACAGACTTCAAATTGGTGATGGGACCCTCCATGGTTGTATCTAGGTGGCAAAAGGAGTTGATATAAAGAGGCATGAATATATTTAACAGAAAGGCTAGCATGTTACTACAATCCTATTAGCTCTTAGAGCAGCTTCAACTCTAGTGTATTTGACTAAGTAAACAAATCGGGGTTGTTTATTCTAAGAACATACAGCATTTTGAAAAGGAGCATGCTGCTCCTCAGCTAGTGTTCAGCATATTGTACTTGGCTACAGCAGGCAGCTCCGTATTCAATTAGGTTAACGTTTTAACTGAAGTTTCCCGAGTTAGTTCACAACTTTCATCAAAGAAGATCACACTGAAGAAGAATCCTGAAATATTCATCAGACACATAAGACAGAACAGAAAAATCATAGAACTGGTCCTCAAGGAATCCATTTTAAGGCACTTGGAAGAGGGGAAGGTCATCAGGAACAGTCCGCATGGATTCACCCAGGGCAAGTCATGTCTGACCAACCTGATTGCCTTCTATGATAAGATGACTGATTCTGGATGTGGGGAAAGCAGTGGACGTGATATACCTTGACTTTAGGAAAGCTTTTGATACGGTCCCCCACAGTACTCTTATCAGCAAGTTAAAGAAGTATGGGTTAGATGGATGCACTATAAGGTGGCTAGAAAGCTGGCTAGATCATTGGGCTCAACGGGTAGTGATCAACAGCTCGATGTCTAGTTGGCAGCTGGTAACAAGTGGAGTGTCCCAGGAGTCAGTGCTGGGACCCATTTTATTCAACATCTTCATTAATGGTCTAGAGAATGGGGTAGATTGCACCCTCAGCAATTTTGTAGATGACACTAAGCTGGGAGGAGTGGTAGATACACTGGAAGGCAGGGATAGGATACAGAGTGACCTAGACAAATTAGAAGATTAGGCCAAAAGAAATCTGATGAGGTTCAAGTGCAGAGTCCTGCACTTAGGATGGAAGAATCCCATGCACAGCTACAGACTGGGGACCAACGAGCTAGGCAGCAGTTCTGCAGAAAAGGATCTGAGGGTTACAGTGGATAAGAAGTTGGATATGAGTCAGCAGTGTGCCCTGGTTGCCAAGAAGGCTAGTGGCATATTAGGATGTATTAGCAGGAGCATTGTCAGCAGACTGAGGGAAGTGATTATTCCCCGGTATTCGGCACTGATGAGGCCTTATTTGAAGTATTGTGTCCAGTTTTGGACCCCCCACTACAGAAAGGATGTCTGGAAAGAGTCTATCAGAGGACAACAAAAATGATTAGGGAGCTGGAACACATGATTTATGAGGAGAGGCTGAGGGAACTAGGCTTGTTTAGTCTGCAGAAGAGAAGAATGAGAGGGGATTTTATAGCAGCCTTTAACTACCTGACAGGGGGTTCCAGGGAGAATGGAACTAGGCTGTTTTCAGTGATGGTAGATGGCACAACTGGAAGTAATGGTCTCAAGTTGCAGTGGGGGAAATTGAAAATTAGGAAAAAGGTTTTTACTAGGAGGGTGGTGAAGCACTGGAATGGGTTACTTAGGAAGGTGATGGAATCTCCATCCTTAGATATTTTTAAGGTGTGATTTGGGTGGGATGATTTAGCTGGGGTTGATCCTGCTTTGAGCATGGGATTCAACTAGATCAGAGGTTTTCAGAAATTGTTTTTAGAAATTGTACCCCTATGATCTCAAGGGTTCACCTGAAGTACCCCTCATGGTTTTCACTCTACTTGATGTTATCCAGTAGCAATAAAAGGCATGATGCCCTAGCTAACACATTTTCTTCATGTATTTAATACCTAATTTACATCACAACAGAACTGACTATTACGTTAGGACAAAATTCCAAACAGTAGTTCTTAAAGCTCTTAATTACAATTTTGGATGCATGTATATTCTGCACTGTATTGGCTGGTTTCACAGTCTCTAGTTAGTATTAATCTTGGACTACTCAGGCTATGTCTACACTGACGGCAGCAAAGTTGCTGCTGTCAGATGAATTTGTCTGGATCAACTGAGTGGTCAGTGAAGACCTGCTCAGTTTATGTACTAAAAGCACCTCCTCAAGTGTCATAATGCTGCATCGACGAGAACATGGTTCCCATCGGCGCAGTGCAGTGAAGATGGCGTGCAGAAGAGAAGCACAGAAGTCAACGGGAGTTACACAAGTTCTTTGCGTACTTTGCATAACTCCTGTCGACTGCCACCGAATCACCAATGTAAGTATAGACCAAGCCTTAATCTTACTTTAGGTAAGGAAGTCAAAAAGTAGAGCTAATCAGGGTCTAAGCAGCTGTAAATGTTTATCACGTTACCTTATGTTCATGTAAATTAGGAGTGCTTTTTAAATATTTACAACATCAAAAACATTAACCATAAGATAATCACAGAATGCTTTTATTTGATATAGTTAGTTAAAACTTGCCGTTTCAATGGGACACCTGAGCCTGGTGGATCTTGCATAGCTCGTCAATCCTTGGTATGGTGTCAGAAAGACAAACCCTCATCTCATCCCTCACATCCATTTTTGCTCTATGCTTATTTTAAGTGCAGCCAAGGCAGAAAATCCAGACTTACATAGATATGTGGTTGCAAACAGTAGCAGAACTTTCATTGCTTTCCAAGTAATCTCTGGGTCTTCAGTTGAGATCCAACCAAAACTTTGAGATGTTTCGTCCACAACTCTGATGCTTCTGAAGCAAAAAATGGTCATTGCTAAGTTCAATCAATTTGTCTTCTTCCTTAACATTTAGACTGTGCAACATTTCCTTGCTGGTAGCATTTGAAAATGGATCTCTGATCCAATCCCTGTAGGATTTTAAAGAGTCTTCCATTTCCTTGAAGTACAAATTGAACTGAACAACAAACCCTGTTAGATGGATGCAGATTGTCTCAAAAATGTTCACTGCTTCAGATTCTCCATCATTGAAGTCAGTTAGGCAGGTGAACATCATTATTCCCATTCTCACTAGTTCATTCCAGCATTCTGCTTTTGCCATAAAGCTTTCGATTTTTATCACAGAGATCTAGTATGTTTGTCTCAGGTCCCTGCATACTTGTGTTAAGCCTGTTTTAGTTAATAAAATACATCTGCCAGGTATGCAAGTTTTGCATTCCATTTGGAATCCTTGAAATAATCAATCAAATAAGAATTCTGGTCCAACAAAAACTGAGTTATTTCAGCATGTAAGTTAAACACTCTTTGCAACACAGATCCATGGGAAAGCCAGCAAACTTCAGAATGAAGAAAAAGCCCTCGATAGCCTGTACCCATTTTATCACACAGAACAGAAAAAATGTGGGAGTTCAGTGGTCTGGCCTTGATAAAATTCACAATTTTTACAACAGAACGTAAAACGTCATTCAAGTCTGGGCTAAAACAGTTAGAAAGCCATTCTTTCTATGCCAAAGCTTCTCTGTAAAATACAATGAGCTGAAACAGCATTCAGTGCTACCTGCTTTATTCTCACTGTCAAACCACTCTTGTTGCCAGTCATAGCCATGCCCCATCTGTGCAAATACTGATACAGCTGTCCCACAAAAGTCCTTTCATGGTTATGTACTGGTTAAGTATTTCAAAATATCTGCTCTTGTTCATTTTGGCAGTGTAAGATGACAACAAAAATCTTCAACCAATTTCTTTTCCCCAACGTAGCAAATAAAAACTAACAACTGAGCTTGATTTCCCAGGTCTGTAGATTCATCCTGGAGTGCATATGCAGAAACTGTTTTCAATCTGTCTATCACCTGTGTCTCTATGTGAAGTGCCGTTTCAGAAACTCATCTAGAAACAGTGTTATCTGAAAGCTTTATCTTATTTTACTTGGCTTGCTTGCTCGCTGCCAAACTTTAGTTTACACATGTCCAATGCAGCAGGGATAATTAAAGATTCACCAATCATATGTGCTTTCTTGCATTTGGCAATCCAGTGCAATATCAGTTACAAGGCCTTCAGAGCGCTCTCATTACTGTTAATGAGTGAACGCTTTCTTTTGGCATTGGGAATTTGCAAGCCGCCTTTCAAAGTATTCAATCAGTTTTCCAATTAAGTTTGAATGTTCAGTTTCCAAGTGCCTTTTTAATAAAGACGGTTTCATACATTCACTGGAGAGCTCCTCCAGACAAATTACGCACTTGGGTTTTGGTTTATCTTCATGACCCAAACATGTAAATCCAAACTGCAAGTAATCATCACTGTACTTGTGAACTTTTTGTCGCTTTGCACTTTCTATAGACTGTTTTGTATTTCCTTCCTATGCTTTTCTTTTGCAATTTTTTTATTTAAATCCATTTTTTACTTAAGAAATGATACAGGGCTTAATCTTAAATGAATGTACTCTGTACTCTTCAACCAAACACTATACTGTTGCATCTATTTGAATTGAAACCCGCACAATCAAAATAATGCATGCATGAATTATTTTAGTATAGTCAGCTAAATGCATATGTGCATATATATAGCTGTAAACCCACGCAATTGAAATTAAGCATCCATGAGTTATCTATCAAAACTTTAAATTATAACAATTGCTAAACAAAAAATGTTTTACACATGTTTGTGTTGTAGAAATAATACATTCAAGACCATTTTCTATTTAATTTTTTTTACTTTTGCACTTTTGAGTCCTCTTGCATACCCCTACAATACTCTGAAGTACCCACAGAGGTTACACATACCCCCAGTTGAAAACCCCTGGACTAGATGACCTCATGAGGTCCCTTCCAACCCTAATTGTTTATGATTCTATGAGAGATGAAGATTCTTGCCTTGATCTGTGTTTCTGCATCATTTCCTTTTTTATTTCTGTCACCTTCTGCAGATATAAATGATTCCGCTGTCCTTTCAAGTACTGGAAAGAACTTGTATGCTCTTTCCAGCAGACATTTCCGTCTACCCTGGTGCAGTGTGGACAGCTCTGCAATGCATGATCAGCCTTTTTAAGGTTTGAGAAGGGAGGGACTATGCTGGGGTAGCTAAAGTTTGTTCTTTGTGAGGACCTTGAGAGCCAGATTTTCACATCATCTCGCTTGATAGACTGCATTCCTCATTTTCAGATAAGCAGGAATGCAAAGGCCATTCATTGATGCCTGTGGTGTTCTACCATGATTTTCCTCCATTGTCAGATCAGGAACCGTGTTTGAAAAGTTGCCCCTTCTCCAAGGAGGATCCTTTTGAGTGACTTGGACTTCGATCTGGGAGAAGAAGCATAAATATAAGTTAATCTTTCTTTCTTTCAGCAAGCATTATTCACCTTTTTCCAGGAAGGCTTTTTGAATCTATAGCATTATTTATTTAACATCTCTGCTTTATTACTAGTGGTTGAGAAGTCATCTTCTAAATAAAATGTATGTTATATAGTAGATTCCTGGACAAATCTAAAAACTATATCTCTTACAATAGTGGTGGAGACATTTTTTAAATATTTATTCTATTTACACCTCACATGTCTTTTCCCTGTAGTCTATCAACCTCACATCTTGAGTTATTAGATCCTTTTACTAGGCTGGGGCAAGATGAATGCCTCCTGACATCAGAGTATGGTGAGATGGGGTAGCTGTGTGAGGACATTACTGCTTATGAAGTCACTTATTAGTATAAAGTAAATAAGACTGGGACTTTTCAGCTTAGAAAAGAGACAACTAACCGGACATGGTAGAAGTCTATAAAATCATGACTGTTGTGGAGAAAGTGAACAAGGAAGTGGTGTTTAGTTCTTCATGTCACACAAGAACCAGGGGTCACCCAATGAAATTAATAGGCAGCAGGTTTAAAACAAACAAAAGGAAGTATTTCTTCACACAGTGCACAGCTAGTCTATGGAGCTCATTGCCAGGGGAGGTTGTGAAGGCCAAAACTATAATGGGGTTCAAAAAAGAGCTAGATAAGTTCATGGAGGATAGGTTCATCAATGGCTATTACCCAAGATGGTTAGGGATGTAACCCATGCTCTGAGTAGCCCGAGTCTCTGTTTGCCAGAAGCTGGGAGTGGATGACAGGATGAATCATTCAATGACTGCCTATTCTGTTCATTTCTTCTGAAGCACCTGGCAGTGGTTACTGTCAGAAGACAAGATACTGGAATAGATGGACCATTGGTCTGACCCAATATGGAAATTCTTATGTTAGTGTTGGAGATAGATCCAGAGGCTGAAGCCCCTTTATCCACAAAACAAGTGGGGAAGAGCTAGCTTCCCCTTCGTCAGCCTGCTCATTTGCCTCAGCCTGCCTTTGGGAAGAAAGAGACTAGTTTTGTTTCTGGTCCTATTCAGTCCTTGACTTTTCTGCTTAGCCTGCCAATAAAATTGCCAGATGTGATGGTCAGTTTAGTGATCTGGATGCTTGCCCAGTAGGAAATGGACTGAAATCTACCCACTCTTTTTTTTTTTCATAAAGCACAATAAACAATCACCAGAAAGAAATGCTCTTCAGTCCATAACAACCTTTTCAGGCTTGAACCAGTAACCTATCAATAAAAGGAGTTGTTGCAGTTAGCAGTTTCCAGATCCATCCATTTCCTGCATGTAATACATGTTCTTACAGCAGCTAGAAGATATAGCTTACATACCAGAAAGAGAGTCAAGATGGGATACCAAAGAGACATGGTTTAGCGTTACATCACTGTATGTTCTTCAGTAAGGGAAGGCTTTAGACTTCAGATATGTAGACAGTGAGGTACTTGTTATCCAAGAATTCTGCACGATGACTTACACAGACCCAGATGGAAGCAATGCAAGCCATCTTTTACCATAGTTTGAAAGAAGGGGGGACCCTCTTCTGCATAAGATTAATGTCTCATGATTTTCAGGCCCTCAAAAAAATTACAAAGATGGATTTGTGTGCACCAGTGAAAAGATAGAATCTTTCACTTACATATTTGTATAGTGGGTTAAAAATTGTTGATACAAATGGAAACATTCATTCACACTGACCTACTAGTCCTGGGCTTATATAACCTTTTTTCCATGGCTGGAACTATGACACCTCAAACCGTCTTCTTTCTCCTCCTCTTTCACGCATACAAGAGAACTTCAGAATTACCAATACCAAAGTTACAAACTAACCGGTCAATCACATCTAATCTGAAACCAGAAGTATGCAATCAGAGCTTCCCCCTCTTCCCCCCCCCTGCAAAAAAAGGCAAATAAAGTATAGTACTGTTTTAAACATAAACTGTTGAAAAATAAAGGGAAAGTTTAAAAACAAGATTTGACAGGGAAAGGAAGCGGTTTCAGTGCTTTTTTCATTTAAATGTAGATGTTTAAAAGCAGCATTTTTCTTCTGCATAGTAAAGTTTTAAAGCTGTATTAAGACAATGTTCAGTTGTGAAGTTTTGAAAGAATGATCATAATGCTTTGTTCAGAATTACGAACATTTCAGTTATGAACAACCTCCATTCCTAAGGAGTTGGTAACTGCAGAATACACTGATATGGCTAATATTCAGAGCTCCGGCTGTGTGACACTTTTACCGTTAGAGGGCACCATCACCCTGGATTTTAGTTCATGCTCCTTAAATGTTGAGCTGTAGAATAGAGAAGGGTGAATCTGACTTGCTCCCCCATCCGTCTTTGCTTTGCTTCTCCAGAGCTGAGTGCAAAGGTTGTTTTTGAAACAATATGCCATTTCTTCTGCCAATTCATTTTGTATGATCCCCCTTCACTTGAAATGTAGTTCTTTTTTTAATGGGTGGCAGTCTGCTAGCTAGTCCCTGAATATTCATTGTGCGATTCTTTCCTGTACACCTCCCTAATGGAGAGTGGCAGCTTTGCCCTGTCAGAGGGCCAGTTGATGGTACTTCTCAGAGGAAGGGTGGTAATTAGTGTTATCTGCATTTTACAGCTGGAAAACCAGAGAGCTAGGGAGTTCAAGATCCTCAGTTTACCCTTCTGTAAAATGCAGTTAATGTCGTACTTCACCACCAGCTTTGAGAACTGGTGCAGAGTGGAGAGAGGGCCACGGCTTCCCCTCTGCCCACACTGGGTACTGTTCACCCACTAGGAAGTAAAGAAGGAGCAGGCCTTTTTTGTCCTCTGCCATGGAACTGCAATTTTGCCTCTTGTTTATAAAGGTTAGGTGAAGGGAGAAAGATCTGCACTCTCCCGCACACTCTGGAAGAGCCAGGCTTGTGTTGTGGTCTTGTGTTATGTCTTATACAGAATAAACTACAAGCTCCAGGTCTTTGGAAGAACATGCCTAGCCATGTCACAGTCTGCCCTAAAGAAAGAGAAAAAGCAGTGGCAGTGCCCCTGAGGCTGCCAGCCCTCAGTAGTACAAAGCAGCCCCTCAGCTTTATCGAGAGTGAAAAAGTCCAAGTCCTTAACTTGTGGCTAACTGGTTGGGAAACCCATGAACTAGAATTGTTCTTTAGGAGGCCAGTCTTGAGATGTGAAGACCGTACTTCAAAAGAGGTATTCAGCACTTCACCAAATCTGGCCCTAAGTATCCCAGGAGAGTGCAACTGTGAGTTAAGGATGGAACATATCTCTCTAAAAATCTGTGCTCAGTGATGTTGGGCCTGATCTAGTAAGCCCTTACTGACATGAGTAAGGCTGTCTCTAATCTGGGGGAAATGTCTGATCTTAGAAAATGTTAGTTGATATGTTTTACATAGGTGGTTGTTAAAGAGGCAGCACTTAATGCAGACAGGAACAAGTCCTGTTTAGAAGCATGTTACATGGTCATGTGATCATGGTTAATTCTGGAGGGAATTCATTCAGTGGATTTCAGAGTGGGGACCTGAGATTGACAACAACCAGCTAGCACATTACTAAGCATGGTTGTCCTTGTCCACAATAAGGGCAAAGTCACCTCTAATAGTTAACAGTTTTCTACATAATGCATTTTCCCAGTGTAGACAATGCCTAAAGGCTTTTCTCTTTAAGGCTTTTGGTTGTTTAAAAAGAATAAGATCATTTCTGTGCTTTCTCATTTCCAATTTTAAAATGTGGAAGCTGGCAATTACTGAAGGGAAATAGATCTTTTTGTTAAGCTAATAATAAAATTGATCTACCTATATTTAGTCTACCTGATCTAAAAGCTTTTAATAGTTAGCTCTTTTGGCGATGCAGGCAAGTGGACAGAAACCTAAACAAGAGCCAAAAAACTATGTGTTAGGAAATGCACGTCTACTGAGGCAAGTATTCCAGGTGAATAAATGTGTTCCTTTGATATTTTGATATGAACAGAAAATTCTATTAAAAGTTCAATAGACACAAAGAGAGAAAGAGAGCACTGGAGCAGTGAAGGGATCAAAATAATTACAGGTGAATTACGTTTCCATTATTGTTTGTCAAACCACTTCATGTAACATCTCAATGTACTATTTCTCACACAGCAACAAGTGAAATGTATGTGGGCAAAAATATGTCCAGGATTAACAAGGGAAACCTATCAGAAAGACATGAATGTAGTGCACGATCCTGCAATGTTCTTATTGGCATAGAGAATTTTTCTAGTTCCTGAATGACTGGATGAAGTATTACTCTCGTCTGTCATGTCTCAGCCCTTACTATTATTGGCCATTATAGCCACATGAAAATCAAACATGACATAAAAAAGTTAATTTGTGCCAGTGTTAATAATGTGCCAGTGCAGCACACTATAACTGCATTACAAAATGTCCATGTATTCCCAATCCCTGCCATGTTGTTGCTTTAATTAGTTAGTTATAGATTTATTTATGTATATGCTTTTCTATTGTGCTTACCACTTTCATATTTGAATGTATCCTTACAGTAGCTCGGGGAGGTAGAAAAGTATCATTGTATGAAGTCTTATCAACACAAATGAAATGCCAGCAGCTGGTCTAGGTCACCACCATTACTGTCTCCGTTGAGGATAAAGGCCAGTGGAGGCACTGCCTAAATGACTTGTTGAAAGAAACACAGTAAGTGTGTGGTAGAACCAGGAATAGAATTTGTGTCCGTTGAGCTACAGACCAGCCTAAGAAGATCATCTCTAACTGTAATCAAGTGTTCAGCACAATACACACTATATTTCCTCACATGATTTCCCTGTGCGGGAAGACTTTTAATACTAAGATAACATCACAGGGTTTTAGTTTAAGATCAGAAACCGGAATAAGGTGAACCTCGCCCAAAAATATAACAATTGCATTATATATTTTTAAATGACTCCCCGTCAGTTCTGTGCTTGGGACAAATCTCGCCTTGACTTGAGCACTGCTTGGTGGCGGAATTGAGGTGATTCCACAGTACAAGGGAAGAGGTCTGCAAGAAGCACATCCTGCGCAATGTGGAGTCCCAGCCCGAAGGAGCTTCCTGCAGGCCCGGACCTTAGGGTTCAGCTGAAGGGAGGACGTGTGTCGTGAGGGCTGCAAGACAAATAGGCCACTGTCCCCACTGGAGTGCAGTATCCCTGCCGAATAGCTCCATGACTTGTGGAGGAGAATCTCTCCTGCCCAACACCTGCTGCAGTTACTTACATTGGATGTGGGGCTCAGAATTTGGCTCTCACGCTGAAGAAGCAGTGTAAGAAATACATAACTTAGCTCTTTTCTTCGGTCCTGATTCTGTACCACTGAAGTCAATGGGAGCTTTGCACTTCCTTTCTGTAAACTCCGTCCAGCACCACTGACAATCAGACAGCCAGGCCTGGGATGGAAGACAGCTATCAAATAGTACTCAGAACAATGAACAGCATCTGAGAAGGGGAAATGTTGGCCCACCTTTTCCCATATTCCTATAGAAAGTGCCAGGGGCTTTTAAATGTCCATTTACAAGAGAGAGGGCCCAGATTTTATCAGAAAAATCCACAGGTAGTATTCAGCATGCCACTCAGTTTATCTTCTTTTGATAAATGAAAGACTGCTCGCATTTGATCATATTCCAAAAGTTTGAATCTAGGATCCAAAGCCTATTGAAATCTATGGGAGTCTTTCCATTGGGGATCAGTGGTTTCAGAGTCAACTGTAAGCATTCAGAAACAATACTAGCAGTCCAACTCATAAATGTACACTTACCATGATATTCAGACATGGGCAATGTTCTTTTATTTGTTTATTACAATTAACGGAAACGCTAAAAAGTCGACATATCCTTATGCACTAAGTGCTGATGGCACAGTTTAAAAATGCATGCTAAAGAAAAATACATTGATATGCCATCCTTGATCTTTGAGCAGAATACATCAAAATGAACATTTAATTAAATTTAATTGCAAGCAGACACAGAAAAAGGTGAACCTGAGAGTCATACATGGAGAAATTAGTATGGGTTAATCAGCACAGGTTCTTAACAGTACCTGAATCCTAATGAGTAAAATAGTTGGTCATTTTTTCCCATATACTGAAGTAAATGAAGAGTGAGTTAAAAGAAAATCTGAAGTTATTGTATACTAAGAGGTAAATCTAAAGGTTGTCTATAGGCTCTGTCTTGAGGGGGAAAAGGATATGTTTTAAATTTGTATTTGTTCGATCGAATTAACTGCAAAGCCCTCTTAGAATACGTCTACACTGCATGTGGGAATGAGCCTCCCACATCAGGCCCACTGTTACCAGATTTGCTCATCACCTTGGGGTATGCTCATTTATTCGGGTTACTTTCCTGGAAGGGGGTGTGTGATTCTATTAATGTGCTGCTTGTGTTACTTGTGTGTTCATATGGTTACAAGTCCTCTCTCAATGGAACTATCCTGCAGGACCTAAGGTTTTCAGAGCTGGTTCCTCCAGCCCCAGATTCAAATCCCCCCCCACACACATTCCAGATTAGCTGAGTGCGTCTGAGCACACCGGGCTATCGGCACTCTCAGCTGGCCCCTTACATGTCCCTGAACTCAGTAGGCTGGGTGACACAGGAATTTCAGTGGCCACCCTTATGTGCCCCTTGCACTGAACCAGAATAGAGCACACTTATGAGCAGGCTGGGTCCAAACAGCACTTTTCAGATGCCCCCCTTACTTGCCCCTGGACTCAATCAGGCTGGGTCAAACAACACTTTCAGCTGCCACCCTTATATGCCTGTGGACTCCACAGGCTAGGCAGAGCAGCGCTTCTCAGCTGCCTCCCCCCTCACTCTATAATTGTTCTAGCAGTAACCCCCTAGATGAGCAAATCACATAGGATTTTTGGGCATGCCGGGGATCTTTGACTTAGGTAAAAGAAGTGTTGCTGCAGAGCAAGATTGGGAAGCCAAGAACACAAAGGAGTAAATGACGTT